>ML819541.1:55331-79194 GCA_009831015.1 Picea engelmannii
AATCAACGAAACTGGTATTTATCTTTCTGTGTTGTATGAGCTCCTGCCTGTACTGTTGTTAAGGGAAACCTATAACAGAACAATACTAGCACTTCCAGAATACATTCAAATAAGTATTTGATATTGGAGTAAATTAATAACAATGGGAAGACAACTAATTTAAAAATCGTGTGATCTTAAGATAATCAATATTTAAGAATGAAAGAAAACTCAATTCTGGGTATTGATATTATCCATCATTTAACATTAGAAATAAATTCCATAATAATCAAATGATTGATTGATCACGCATAAAAAATGGAATAAGAAATTATGGGCAACATATAACATTTAACAATATGAAAACACCATATGATTGACAAGCTAAAGCTAAAATCAACCGTTATAACATTTTCATAATACAACAATAATGAAAGAATGAAATGGAATAAGTATCACACAGGTCTAAAGCCAAAGATGAATTACTTTCCCATATTCTTTCTCAAAATCACATGCCCATATTGTAGTCCTGGAAGAATTGTTTTGGATAATAGACTCTTAAAGATTGGAAAAATTAATATATAAATGATAATAATTAACCATGTATTGATAAAAAAGACTAAATCTATTTAAATAAATGCATAATCAATTATTCAAAGAATATGAAGATATTATATGAAAATAAAACCATTTTACTCACAGGACAAAAGCCATTAAACAACCTGGAATTCCATATTCTTCTTTAAAAATACTCGTCCATTATCCCAAAGCTTCCACCCATCCATTACTCCATTTGAAAACAAACAAAAAGTTTAAAAAAACAATAATATACAAAAGAGAAAGGATTAAAATCCTCCTCTCCAATTCTTGGATCCCCTTGGCTCTGATCTTTCTCATATATTTATAAAATGAATGAAGAGTCTGGGCGTCACTATTAATTTCTGCCACCTGAAATTTTCCTCTAAAAGAGACCCAAATATTTCTCAAATCATGCATTTGTTTTGGAAAATCTCTATGCGGAAGGTAAATGGGTCCATTTTGGTTCTGCGTTTTCAACCATTTCTCCAAATTCCTCATGGTTTGTCTGCAATCAGTCCTACAAAATCGTGTGTCTGATCTTGACGCCTTTCCAAATTTTATCTGTTGTTGCTTATAAAATTATTTGTAGCAATCCAATATTATTTTTGGATCAATCATCTTGAACGTATTTGGATAATAAAATTAATCCATGATCAGATCTGTATCAAATATTTGATAATAGAAACATGTGAAACAAAAAGAAACCTAAATTAATAACCTAAAAATTTAGAATAAAACAAAATCTAGAAAAATAAAAAATGAATTTAAACTAACTATAAGTTCTAAACAAACATTGTTTATATTTTCCTTTCAAATATGATTTTAATTCTAGAAGCTTTAAGTTAATGGAGAAGAGAAAAATATTAATTTTGGTTTTTTACAAAATCAAACAAATGATAGATAATTCTTTTTATTTTTTATTATTATTATGAGATGCAAAATGAAAAAATAATTTAATTAATTAATATCACCCAATGATTTTATGAAAATGAGAAACCAACCAAGATAAAATTTGATGAAGTATTGAACACATTATTCAAAATAGTCAAACTTGCTAATGAACAAAAAAATGAACACATAATCATAATTTAAACAAAAATAAACATTTGATAAAAATTAATGTTTTTGTTTAAATTGAGATTTTTATGCTCGTTTTTAACTTTTAACATATACTCTTGTAATGAATGTTTCATACTATAGTGAATGTCTTAATTTTTTCTCAAAGCAAGCCAATGTATGGAACTATTTGAAAAGGTTGATTTTGTAGCTCATTATAATTATCAAGATTTTAATAGGGGCCCTTTAAATTTTGTAAAAATATAGGGGGAGTTGTTGGGGCCCAACATGTATTCATTTAAAACATGTGCTAGAGGGAAGTTCGTCGTTCGACGCTTCGGTGTTGAACGTCCCTTCTCCTTTTTGCATGCCTCTCCTCTAGAGTTTCAAATTCCTAAACTTCCAAAGGAGCCCGAAATCTCACCACGTGGCTATAGTCTTCAGGCCTTTCAACTTATCCTCGACACTCCATCCCAAACCTTTGGAGTCTCGAAGTCCTAGACTCCTGAAGGGTCCACCCTTTTACATGGTGACGTACTAAATGCAGAGGCAAGGACAAGTGGGTCCCGATTACTCTACCCACCAAATGGACCAAGTAAGCAAGTGTCAGGGATGACACGCAGAAATCATAGATGACACATGTCCTCTACAGTGGGTGACACGTGTCACATTCGAATGCGCACATAGGGTTTGTGAAACGTACAAATCCATATGACAGATGACACATCAAATGTGGGTCCACATCACCCTAGGTGACCTTAGCATGCCACGTCACCCCGAACTGATAGCCTTCCAAGCCCTTCGATCTCACGGTCAAGGTGTGTCCACGTAATCCCCTGAATCTACAACCTTCGTTACTTCGTAACTTCGTCATTCAGGGAATCCATGGTGTGACTTCCTCCTTACTCCTAGAGTGGTCAACCCTAGGTTGACCACAGTCTAGATATAATGATCATGGGATATCCTGAAGGGTCCCTAGATCTACGGTCCTCGTTACTTCATAGCTCTAGCCTTCAGAGGTTTCAACTTTATGGCCACTCCGCTTTCCCGAAGTAGGACTTTGTCGAAGTATTGTACATGGGTCCCTCCACTGGATGATCGGACGATTAAGAAGGGTTCTTAACAGACTCCCCAGATCCATGACTTATGTCAATTCGTGACTCCAATGTTTGAGGAATTTGGTGTTATAACACCTCTGTTCTCCCGAAGTAGGACTTCGCCAGACTTACCTCGGTGTAGATCCAACGACCAAGGGGACTCTTGAATGTTCTCAGATCTATGGCTCACGTTACTTCATGATTGGTAAATGGATCAGGGTTTAACAGTGGGATAGGTCTATCTACTTTGGTTGGGGAAACCGCTAGGCACCAATCAACCTCCTGGGTAACTGTAACAACCAGTTGCCTTCGGCCAGTTTACAAACGGTAAGGTTGTAATCACTCTTGAGTTCTGAAGTTAGAAAGGCTTAGCTCCTTTCGAGCCTAGAACAAGGTTCCCTGACCTGGTCATATGGGTCCTCCAAAAATTATCATGGGATACACACTAATCCCGTAGTCGTGAATTGGTTAAGGACATGGGCATGAGCCTTCGGTCACATAGGTGAAGGGTATCAAGGAGGCACCCTCCTTCCATAGAGTTTGAACTTGGCATTAATGTGAAGGTAGATTCGAGAGGTCGATAGGACTTAATCATTCCAGTTAATCCTACCCCAACTCTCTTACGGACTCACGTCCAATAACTCTCTAGATGCTAAGTTGAGGTAAACAAAAGACCATTCAAAAGAATGGATTCACAGAGAGACAACACACATTTCTACCTTAATCATTCAATGCAAGACTTAGTCACACACACACACACACATATATTCAATCATCATTTCCATTTCAATACACAAAGTATGAAAATACTTATCAGAAACCAGAGATCGTGAAGTGCCTGCTGAAAGGGGTGCATGTTTCCACCCAACCATAGGTACAACCACTCCTGAATGGATTTACTGTTGGCCACCCCGGAGATAGACCATGATGCTTTGAGAGAGACTCTTTATTCTTTCTCAGCAACAGTTAGGGATGGAGGTTACTCTCCTCCTCCCACAGGATCTTGGCAACTGGTTTTCTTTGTACCAAGCAAGGAGGTCTGCAAAAGTACTTCCACAGTCACCCATCAACCCTGTTTATTATCTTGGACAAAAAATGTTTCCATCATCTTCTTGCACCAAGAATGAGCTTTTTTATCAGTTCTCCCTCGAACTAGAGAACTGCAAGCGCTCTTTTCTCTTCTTGATATTGGTCTTTCGACTCATCTTTTTCACCCTCTCTGCCTCTGCCCATGAATTACCTCTTTTCTTTCCTTCCTCAACAAGGTTGTGTGGGTTTGAATCCCCATCTCATGGTCAAGGATGGAAGTCTTGCAGATGAGTATTCTACCCCATCCCCTCATTAACTCTTGAGGAGGACTCTTCCAACTACCAGTCTGATTGGTAATTCATTTCTGGGTCAGAGGATTGTTCTGGGTCTGAGTCATTAAATCCAGTAAGGTACTAGTTTGGTGGGGGGTCATATCAACCATTTTTGGTTCCCCTCACCATATCTCTCATAGAACCATGGTCTATCTTGGAAACCCCCCCTTTTAGCAGTTATGCAACACTATCCATTTTCTATTAATAACATAAAATACATACATTACCTTTTATAACAAAAGGTTCATAAAATACATCATTCACACATATTTAGTCTTCCACATCCTTTCGACAAGTTATAGTTATATTAACAAACTGGGGGAAACAAGGGTATTACAATCCCCTCCCCTTAAAGGAACATATTCCTCGATGTTCTATCTGTTGATGTGCTTTGTATGTACAAAAGTAAACAAAAATGGGTATGCGTGTTTCATGTCATCCTCCATTACCCATGTAGCTTCATCTGAACCAAAGTGTTTCCACTGCACCTTGACTTGTGCAATGGTTATGTTCTTGAGTGGGATTTTCTTCATGTCTATTATGCATTGTGGTTATGGCAGGAATTCTCCCTCTGGTTCCACCTGAATCATAGACCAATCAATTATATGATTAGAATCATGTACATATTTCTTCAATAACGAAACATGGAAAACATTATGTGCCTTCACTGTGGGAGAAAGTGATAATATATATGTTACAGGTCCCACTCTATCCAAAATTTCAAAGGGTCCACAATATCGAGGTTCCAGCTTGGCACAAGCTCCCATTCTCAAGGAGCTTTTTCGGGGTCTAACTCTGAGATACACATGATCTCCTGTTTTGAACTCTCTAGGAGTCATTTTTCTGTCTGCATAGCTTTTTTGTCTATCCTGAGCTATTTTCATATTCTTTTTTATCTAAACTACTTATTGTTTCATTTCTTTCAGCATATCTAGCCTGATTTAATTCTGTCTACTAGATTATCCCAGCTGATTGGAATATTGCACTGTCTACCATAGAGGGCCTCAAAAGGGCTCATCTTCAATGACTCTTGATAGCCATTGTTGTAGGAAAACTCTACCAATGGTAGGTAGTCTTCCCATTTCTTAGGTTGATGCATTRCATGCATCCTTARCATGTCCTCTAACACTTGGTTTACCCTCTCTACCTGTCCATTGGTTTGAGGGTGATAGGTTGTACTAAATARCAATTTAGTTTCAAAACCAGCAAACAAAGATTTCCAAAAGCTTGAAGTAAATTTTGTGTCTGTCATATATGATCTCCTTAGGCATGCCATGCAGTCTAAATATTTATTTCATGAAAATACTGGAAATATATATTTCCTTGCAAGTTTACTTGACGGGAATGAAGTGAGAAACCTTTCTCAATTTTTCCACCATTACCATGATGGCGTCATTCTGTTTGGCCGATTTTAGTAACCCTGTGATGAAATCCATCGAGATGTTTTCCCATTTCCATTAGGGGATTGGTAGGGGCTGCAACAACCCTGTTGGATGTCAGTGTTTTTCCTTAACCTGCTGACATTCTAGACATTTAGCCAAGTAATCAGCTATGTCCTTTTTCATTCCGGGCCAATAAATAGTTTCCTAGTGGTTGTGATCATATTCTGATAAACAGAATGACCAGTATATGGTATTTTGTGTAGTTCATCCATCATGAACTTCTTCAAGTCATCACAATTTGAAATATACAACCTACTTTTGTAAGTTAGCAGGTCATCATTCAACAATTGATAACCTTCATACTTCATCTCCATGGACTCTTGTTCTAAGTATGATTTTACAGTCTTGAAAAAATCATATGTTTCTTGTGCATTTTTTACTCTCTCCTTGACATCTGTTTCATAGGTGCTTACAGCTGCCAAGTGAATCACTTTCATACTTCTATTAAGGGCATCATCCACCCTATTTTTCTTTCCTTTGATGTGTTTGATTTCGAAATCAAACTCACTAAGGAGAGCCATCCATATAGCGTGTATAGCTTTGAGTTTTGGTTGATCAAACATATATCTCAACCCACTATGGTTTGTCATAATCACAAATCTCCTACCTAGAAGGTAATGCCTCCACATTTTTAAAGCATGTACTATGGCAGCCAATTCTACATCGTGGGTCACATAATTTATTTCATGCTCATTCAATTTTCTTGATTCATAGCAAATTAAATGTTCTTCTTGCATAAGAAATCCTCCGAGTCCTTCCTTACATACATATGTACACACAAGGAAGTCCTTGTTTGGGTCTGCAATCTTTAGCACAAGTGCATTGGTTAGAAGGTATTTCATCTCTCTGAATCTCTCTTCACATTCTGATGTCCAAAGGAATTTAACTCCCTTTTTCTGAAGGGAAGTGATTGGGCAACCAATCTTGGAAAATCCTTTTATGAACCTTCTATAGAATCCTGCTAGGCCCACAAAGGATATGATATCAGATACATCCTTTGGGGTAGGCCAATCCATAATGGATTTGATCTTGTCAGGATCAAATTTCACTCTGTCTTCAGAAATAACATGGCCTAAGTAATGGATTTTTTTATGGAAAAAGTCACACTTACTAAACTTAGCATATAGTTGATGTTCTATTAGTACTTGAAACACTAGCTTGAGATGTTCTTCATGCTCTTCCCTATTCTTGGAATATATTAGGATATCATCAATGAAAACCAATACAGATATGTCTAAGAACTTACTAAGTACATTAATCATTAATCACATAAAAGTGGTTAGTGCATTGGTTAGCCCAAATGGCACCACCACAAATTCATAGTGACCATATCTTGTCCTAAAGGATATTTTGTGGATGTCTTCATCCTTAATTCGGACCTGATAGTATCCATACCTCAAGTCAATCTTGGAGAAAATTGTGGCACCCCTTAACTGGTCAAACAAATCATCGATCCTTGGTAAGGGATACTTATTCTTAATGGTCATATTATTGAGTTGCCTATAGTCTATGCACAACATGAGTGTGTCATCCTTCATTTTCACAAACAAGGTTAGTGCTCCCCATGGAGACACACTAGTCCAAATGTAACATGTGTCCATCATTTCCTTTAGTTGTAGCTTGAGCTCAACAATCTCTGGTCTACTCATTCTATCTAGACACTTGTACCACTCATGGAGAAAGTTCTATTGAAAAGTCAATATCTCTTCTTGGAGGTATATCTGGTACTTCTTCTAGGAACACATCTTTATACTCTCTTAATATGGGATGGTCTTCTAGACTAGGTTTATTGTTCTCAACAGATTCCAACACTTTTATTGCATATAAAGGGCATCCTTTTCTCCAATACTTTTTTACTTGAAGGGATGATATTTGTCTCACTGAGACATGGTTTTGAATCCCTTGTAGGGTTACCTTTCTCCCTTCTTCATCTTCACACTCCAAAGTTTTATTGTAACAATCCAACTTGGTTTTATGGGAAGCCAACCAATCCATGCCAATCAATAGGTCATAAGATCCTAAAGGGAGCATGTTTAGGGTTGCTTGGGTGGGAATTCCATTCATAATGAATTGGCATGCTGGTATGACCTTTGTTACTTTTCTTTTGGTTCTAGTGGCTAGTTGTACCAACCATGATTTAACATGTTTAATTTGTTGCAAATTGCATTTCTCAATAGTTTGAGGGGAAAAATAACTCGAATTAGAAGCAGGGTCAATTAAAATGGAAATTAGATGGTTGACAATCATACCTTCCATCTCCACCACTGAAGCTTGGTGGTTAGCTTGTCTATTATCCAAGGCTACGTAAATTTGTGGCATGATCCTAGCCACATCATTGACTGTGGTAGCCTTTTGGACATTGTAGAACCTCATTTTGTTCTGTTGTCTATGTGGGAAGTCCCTCAACAAATGTTTTTCTCCACAACCCAAACATTTCAAGGGTTCTCTCTTTGTGTTATCAATCTTAGATGAGGATGCTCCAAAGGGTTTATTTCCACTCCGAGATGGGAAATTTTGTTGATACACACTTTTAGTAGGAAGGCTCATCTTAGAACCTTTCCCATGGTTCTTAAATCTTGAGGGCTTAAACCCATTCTTCTTGAATCCCAAATTACTTTTCTTATTCAAGTTCTCATGAGGTTCTGTCTTATTCTTGAATTTCTCATAGCAATACCTTGCCTTTCAGATAGTTTCTTCTAAGGTCTTTGACTCATCAAATTCAATTCTGTCTCAGAAGAACTAAGGTAGTCCACTAATAAATCGTTGCATCTTTACCTTTTCATCCTTTATGTAGGGCACATGCATTATCAACTCAAGTAATTTGTTGATATATTCATCTATCGTGAGCTGTCCCAACTTGAGTTCATAGAAATCCTTGGTCTTTCCATCAAAGTATTTCTTTGACAAATACTTCTTCTTGAAATATTTCTCAAATTATTTCCATGACAAGTCCTTCTCATGGATTCCTTTCACATTCCTAAGGTCCTCCCACCAAATGGAGGCCTTTCCATTTAGGTTAAAAATGGTTATTCGAATATTTAAATTTTCATAATAGTCATGGAATATGAAGTACTTCTTCAATCGAAGGAACAAAACTTTTGCTTCTTCCCCCTTCTTAATTTTTCCATTGAAAGTGGGTGGTTTGGCTTTCTTGAATTCTTCAGGGTCATGACTCTTGGAATTTTTCCTCTTATTTACTCCTCTCTGGGAATGTGAACTAGTTTTTCTACTATAGCTTGGAGTTGTCAGTTTCCTCACCAAAGGATTCTTCCTATGATTGTCTCTTGGCTCCATGTTGGGCCTTCTTTGAGGTGCTTCTCCTTGTGTGGCCACTTTCAGGACCATGATTTCTTATCTTAGGTGGAATTTGTGTTTTCTTAGTGTGATGTATGTCCACATGACTGGTTTTTGGTCCATGTTGCAGCTACCTTTGTATATCTGATAAGCTTTGCAGTAGGACTGCATTAATTTCAGTTTTCTTTTCCTGCTCTTTTATCATCCTTTTCATTGTCAGCCTTACAAATTTGTAATTATTCCATGAGGCTTCTTACAGTTTCAGCCAAATTTGGAGGGGTTTCCACCACCCTCCTTTCATATATTTTTCCTCCCTATTGTAGGAGCTTTCCCCCAATTCATGGTGTGTCACCATCCTTTATGTTGTAGTTTTCCTACGGTCCACTGACTGCTTGAGTGTTGATAAAACATTTTCCTGTTAGTTAATGATCTACTAGTTTATGAACAACACACAGTTCAGATTTTTTGAAACATATACAATAGTAGAAAGTTTCATTCCTTTCTTCAGTAGAGGTTTAACTAAGCCTCTTAGGAATGGGGTAAGATAGGGTGTTACCATTAAAGGGTATCTAATAAGATTTTTATGCGACTCATTCATGACCCCAAGTAGGCCAAGTGTTGTAACCATGCTATGATACCAATTTGTAACACACCCGACCCCTAAGTACCCTTTCTAGGGATGGGGCATCAAACATTTTCTTACTTTAATAATCCCAAATCATCTCTCTGAGGTCTCCATACTCTTCTACTCAACCATAGCTCTCTAATGACTGCTACCAGACTAAAAACCGAGCTTTGGATTTCAAGTTATGGCCTCCCGAAGTTCTTCGGACATTATCAGACATGGGCCACATGGCTCCACATCATTCATACCATCCCCAAGTTCTTTTATCAATGGGGGAGGTCCATCCATCATCCAATCCAACAGCGGGACATGGTATTCATTTAACACATGAGCTAGAGGGAAGTTCGACGTTCAACACTTTGGCATTGAATGTCACGTCTCTTTTTTGCATGCCTGTCCTCCGGAGTCCTAAATTCCTGAACTCCCGAAGGAGCCTGAAATATCACCATGTGGCTTTGGCTTTAGGGCCTTTCAGCTTATCCTTGACAATACATCCCAAACCTTTGGAGTCTCAAAGTCCTAGACTCTCGAAGGGTCCACCCTTGCAGGTGGTGATGTACTAGACGTAGAGGCAAGGACAAGTGGGTCCCAAGTACTCCACTCACCAAATGGACCAAGTAAGAAAGTGCCAAGGGTGACACACAACAAGGCAGAGATGACACATAGCCCCTATAGTGGGTGGCATGTGTCACATTTTAATGGGCACATAGGGTCTGTGAAACATAAAAATCCATATGACATGTGGCACGTCAAACGTGGGTCCACATCACCCTGGACTGATAGCTTTCCAAGCCCTTCGATCTCACGGTCAAGGTGTGTCCACATAATCCCTTGAATCTATGGCCTTCGTTACTTCGTAACTTCGTTGTTTGAGGAATCTATGGTGTGACTTCCTCCTTTCTCCCGGAGTGGTCAGCGTCGAGTTGACCATGGTCTAGATCTAATGGTCATGGGATATCCCAAAGGGTCCCTAGATCTACGGTCCTCGTTACTTTGTAGCTCCATCCTTCGGAGATTTTGGCATTTTGGCCACTCTTCTCTCCCGAAGCAGTACTTCGTCGAAGTACCATACATGGGTCCCTCCACTGGATGATCAGATGATTAAGAGAGGTTCTTAATAGACTACCCAGATCCATGACTTACATCAATTCGTAACTCCAGTGTTAGGAGAATTTGGTGCTATAACACATTTGTTCTCCCGAAGTAGGACTTCGCTGGACTTACCTCGGTGTAGATCCAACAGCCAAGGGGACTCCTGAATGATCCCGGATCTGTGGCTCATGTTACTTCGTTATTGGTAAATGGATAAGGGTTTAATGGTGGGACAATTTTATCTACCATGGTTGGGAAAACCACCAGATGTCGGTCAACCTCGTGGGTAACCGTAACAACCAATTTCATTTAGCCAATTTACAAATGGTAAGGTTGTAATCACTACATAGCTCTGAACTCCTAGGTTTCTGAAGTCAGAAAGGCTTACCTCCTTTCGAGCCTAGCACAAGGTTCCCCTACTTGGTCATATGGGTCCTCCGAAAATTCTCGTGGGCTACACACTAATCCATTAGCTGTGAATTGGTTAAGGACATGGACATGGGCCTTCAGTCACACAAGTGAAGGGTTTGAAGGAGGCATCCTCCTTCCATAGAGTTTGAACTTGGCATTCCCACAAAGGTAGATTTGAGAGGTCAGCATGACTTAATCATTCCAGTTAATCCTACCCCAACTCTCTTGCAGACTCGCGTCCAATAACTCTTTATCTGTTAAGCTAAGGTAAATAGAAGACCATTCAAAAGCATGGATTCACAGAGAAACACCACACATTTCTACCTTAATNATTCAATCATCATTTCCATTTTAGTACACATAGTATGAAAAATTTTATCAGAAACCAAATATCATGAAGCGACTATTGAAAGGGGTGCATGTTTCCACCCAACTATAGGTACAACCACTCCCGGATGGATTTACCGCTGGCCACCCCTGAGCTAGACCACGAAGCTCTGAGAGAGACTCTTTCTTCTTGCTCAGCGACAGTCATGGATGAAGGTTACTCTCCTCCTCCCACAGGATCTTGGCAACCGGTTTTCTCTGTACCAAGAAAGGAGGTCTGCATGAGTACTTCCACAGTCACTCGTCAACCCTGTTTATTATCTTGGACTGAAAATGTTGCCAACATCTTCTTGCACCTAGAATGAGCTTGTTTCTCAATTCTCCCTCGAATCATAGAGCTGCAAGTGCTCTTTTCTCTTCTCAAGATTGGTCTTTCGACTCTGCTTTTTCACCCCACCCTGCCTCTACCCATGAATGACCTCTTTTCTTTCCTTACTCCACAAGGTTGCATGGTTCTAAATCTCCATCTCATGGTCAAGTGTGGAATTCTTGCAGATGGGTATTTTGCCCCATCCCCTCATTAAATCTTGAGGAGGACTCTTCTAGCTACCAGTCTGACTAGTAATTCATTTCTGGGTCAGAGGATTGTTCTGGGATTGAGCCATTAAATCTAGTAAGGTGTTGGTTTGGTGGGGGGGCATCTAAACCATTTATGGTTCCTCTCACCATCTCTCTCATAGCACCATGGTCTATCTTGGGAAACCCCCCTTTCAAAAATTATGCAACACTATCAATTTTCTATTAATAACAGAAAATACATACATTACCTTTTATAAAAAAAGGTTCATCAAATCCATCATTCACACATATTTAGTCTTCCACAACCTTTCAACAAGTTATAGTTGTATTTACAAACTGGGGGAAACAGGGGTATTAGAGTGAGGCGTAGATCTAAGGATCCTTCAGTATCCTTCTTGATTGTTAGATTGAGTGTTAGTGGAAGGATAGAGTAAGGGAAGGGATGACCGACAACAAGTGTTTTTGCTGCCTTATGACCCTCCCAACCGGTTATCCCCGGCACTAAAGACTTAGGATTGTGTGGATCGTGAGAGTGCAGAGCCACAAATCCTCATCAGTCATTGGATCATACCAAGGCAGATTATGGGTCGTCCGATCATTATCCGTCTCTCCATATAAACCCCACTTTGAGCGATTCAGGATGCAAGGTGTGGAGTTCCCCGAAGGCCAAAGTAACGTCAATAGATGACGTGGCCAAAGTACACGGTGGAGTCCGACGGTGTGACAGAGCCACCACATGTCAGCCCGTGGTGAAGCCACGTGTCTTGTTGAATCATTGTATATGGTATAGGGTGGGAGATATGGGTACCATGTGTTAATGTGGCGTCATCGCCACATATCTTCCAGGTGGGAGATGGTAGTAGGGACACCCGTGTAGAATGCTACGTATGCAAGAGGGACCTGCTTCAGGAATTTGGGACTTCAAAACTATGGGTGTTTGGAGTGATAAGACGCAAGATACAAAAGGTTTGAAGTCCAGAGCCATGTGGCAGGACTTTGGGGTTCAGGACTCCAAAGGATTTGCAAATAGAGAAAAGTGGTTGAAACACTGAAGTGTCGAAGTTTCTCCTGTTGTAGTGTCAAACTTCAATAGGATGGGCCCACGTGCATCATGGTGATGTGGTGTGTTTGGATATCTTCTCGTGAAATCGTGGAATTGGAAATGAATTAGGTGTCGGACCCCAC
This sequence comes from Picea engelmannii, assembly GCA_009831015.1. Classification (NCBI taxonomy): domain Eukaryota; kingdom Viridiplantae; phylum Streptophyta; class Pinopsida; order Pinales; family Pinaceae; genus Picea; species Picea engelmannii. Next base: position 68,359 of record ML819541.1, read on the forward strand.
CCCTCTAGTCAAGTCTAAGCAATGTGTTAAGCGCAGGTAAATCTTAACCATTAGATCCAATGGTGGACATAATTCCACCATAGATTCTAGAGTAGAGAGAGGCTTCGGGACTTTGGGAAGCTTTAGTGTTGTACAAAATAGCATGGAAAGGTCGAAGTCCAGAGGACTAGGATCAAGCGTCGGTTGCATGGTAAGGTAAAAGAGAAAACAAGAAGCATTGAGGTTCTAGAAGTGAATAATCCTACGACGAAGCATCATAGGATTTTCCTTGTAAACCCTTCTTCCACGACCATGTCATTTCCAAAGTATGACGATCGGGGCCACAACAATTCAATGTTGGATGGTACAAGGAAAGTGAATCCACGTGGTGAAGAAGGTGGCCACTGGCCAATGACACACCGAAAACTTCGGAAGGCCATAACTCTCGAACCAGAACTCAGTTTTGGACAAGTTTAAGGTTGTTAGAAAGCTCTCGGAGAGAAGAATATAATGGTGCCTCTCTTCAAGGAACTCAAAGAAGCTATAGGAAGGAAAAACAATTATACACCATCCTTTAAAAGGGTACTTAATGGGTTGGTTGTGTTACAGTTACTCATTCACTGATGGATTCTATGGATACAATCAAGTACCTATAGCAAAGGAGGATAAAGAAAAAACTACATTTATCTCCAAATCAAGATCATTCGCATACAAAGTCATGTCATTTGCCCTAAAAAATGCCCAAACAATCTTCTCCAAGAGTGTGGTAAAGGATTTCAAGAATGTATTTATAAAACAATGGTCATGTACTTTGACGACTGGACTATCTACAACATACTAAAAGACCACATCCAATGGTTTAGAATGATGTTGGAAATATGCAGGAAAATCCAATTATCTTTAAATATCAAAAAGTGTATCTTTTTCACGCTTATAGGCATATTGTTGGGCCATGTTATATGTAAGGATGGGATAAAAGTCAACATGACAAAAATTTAAATCATCTTCGACTTGAAACCACCAGTCAACCAAAAATAGATCAAAATCTTCCTTAGTCACATGGGGTATTACAAAAAATTCATTTGATACTACTCTGAAATCACGTTCCCAATCGATGAGATTTTAATGATAGAAGTCGAGTTCCAGTGGAGTCATGAATGTGACAAATCCTTTGAACTATTAAAAATAAAATTGGTAGAAGCTCGCATCCTACAATTTATGAATTGGTCAAGGAAATTTCATGTTCATGTCGACGCCTCAAATATCATTGTCAGTGCAGTCTTAGCCTAACCATACGATGACATGGTTGACCACCCGAACGCATATTCCAATCGAAAACTAAATAAAGCATAAAGGAATTATTTGATGACTAAACATGAAGCTTTAGCAATTATTTTTTCCCTGCAAAAATTTTGACACTATTTACTAGAAAATCCATTTACATTCTTCAGAGACCATCAAGCGCTAAAATTTCTAGTCAATAAACAAGTCCATCAAGGGAAAATATGTCGATGGCTACTACTTTTTCAAGAATTTGACTTCGAAGTAGTAGTCCAACCCAGTAAAAATAATGTCGACCTGGATCATTTGTCCCGACTTGAAATAGAGGAAGATCTTTAGTCTCCCACGAGCCCGACAACCCACTTCTTCAGTCCAGCTCCCAAACTAACTAGGTACAGGTACTTGTATGGGTCCAGATACAGGTACAGTGATAATAACAAAAAGGTACAAAGGAACACTGCATGAGTGGGTGAATGATGATGGAATCCCCACAAAAATGAACTAAGTCCAAACTATATGTATGCATGTTCCCAAATTGACACTTGTCATGTTGAGAACCACTTTGGCTCACTTGTCCCCGTCCTTAGAACTTAGGATAAAATAATTATCCATACTTTATACTTTAAGGAATATTAATATAATATTCCTTTTTGGCTCAAGCTACCTAGCTTAGCCCTTTTCCTTAACTTTTAGCCCCCCCTTTCTCTAACTATTGGAGTTTAGTCCCCCATACTCTTTTATCGTGGTCGGTCTACACACTATGATATATTATATTAATGATAATACATATACAAAAATAGGCTCACTGGCCTTCAACATCTAGGCTCTCTGGACTAATTCAACACATAAGCCTCCTAGATTATAATAACTGGCTCACCACCCTATAAAACACAATATATACACAAAGGCTCCTTGGCCTCAAAATCACATGCACTTAAGTTTGTTGTGCGCAGTATCCTGGAATGTGCACACTTCATCATTTTAGTATGCAGTACATGTGTGCACTAAACCATGGAAGATGCATGCAAAAATGATATCAAACAACTCACCAGATTAAGTGCTTTTGCATTTACATTTATAGTTGGGTTTCAGCCTAGGGGTATTACATTCCCCTCCCCTTATTTATGCATTGTCCTCAGTACAATATATACACATATACAACCAAAATTTCAAAATTCCTCAAAAATATGCGGGTATTATGCCCGCATAGCATCCTCATGCTCCCAAGTTGCGTCCTCGGGACCGTACCAGGTTCATTGGACCTTTACAAGCTCTATGGCTTGATTCCGGAGCTGTTTGATTTTTCAGTCCAGAATGTGTACCAAATTCACTTGGAAAGTGCCTTCTTTCTCCACCTAAATCACATTCCAATCAATAACATGATTAGCATCAGGTATATATTTCTTAAGCAATGATACATGAAATACATTATGAATGGTCATTGATGTAGGAAAGGAAATCATGTATGCTACATTCCCAATCCTCTTTAGGACTTCAAACGACCCACAATAGTGAGCTGCCAACTTTGAACAATTTCCTAACTTCAGGGAACTTTTGTTGGCCTTCACTTTCAAGAATACATGGTCCCCCACTTTAAATTCCTTGTGAGTTCTGCCCTTATCAGCATAGATTTTCTTCCTATCTTGGGTAGCCCTTAAATTATGTTTTATTTTCAACATTTTCTCTTCCATTTCCCTGAGTAAATCTGGCCCAATCACTGCTCTATCTATTGGGTTATCCTAGCTTACCGGTGTGTTGCACCTTCTGCCATAAAGTTCCTAAAATGGGCTCATTTTTAGAGATGCTTGGTACCCATTGTTATAAGAAAACTCTTCTAAGTGTAGGTAGTCTTCCCATTTTGATGGTTTATCCATCACATACATCCTCAACATATCCTCAATCACTTGATTCACCCTCTTTGTTTGTCCATCTGATTCTGGATGATAAGTTGTACTAAAATTCAATTTTTTTCCAAATCTATTAAATAATCCCTTCCAAAAATTTGAGGTAAATTTTGGATCTCTTTCAGACACAATTGTCTTGGGTAAACCATGTAATCGAGCAATTTATCTCATATAAACATCAACAATGTTGGATGCCTTATGAGTGAGCTTTACTAGAATAAAATGGGTAGCTTTAGTAAGCTTATCCACCACTACCATGATAGAATCATGTTGCTTGTTTGTTCTGGGTAGTTTGGTGATGAAATCTATTGTTACAACTTCCCATTTCCTCTAAGGAATGGGTAATGTCTGTATCAAACCAGTTGGGTGTCTATGCTCATCCTTTACCTTTTGACACTCCAAACATTTGGCAATATGATCAACAACTTATTTCTTCATGCCTGGCCAATAATATTGGCTCTTGACAGCTGCAATAGTTTCTGATAACTTGGGTGCCTAACATAAGGTACATTATGCATTTCTCTCAATATCATATTTTTCAATTTCTGGGAATTTAGTACATAAATTCTTCCCCTGTATATTAGAATTTCATCATTTTCTAGCTTATAGTCTTCGATTTTCTGCTGCAAAACACCTTGTTGTAATTTTTCCACTAATTCCTTGTATTGCAAATTTGATTTTGCAGCCTCTATGATTTTGTCTTTCAAATTTGATTGGTACATGCTTGTGGCTATAACATGCAACTCATGCACTCTTCTGCCAAGTGCATCAACCACTTTGTTCTCTTTCCCTTTGATATGCTTTATATCAAAGTCATATTCACTGAGAATTCTAACCACCTGCTTTGCCTAGCATTTAGAGTTAGCTGATCAAATAAATATTTCAGACTATTATGGTCTATCCTCAGCTCAAACCTTTTCCCCATGAGGTAGTTCCTCCACTTCCTCAAGGCATGCACTATGACTGCCAACTCCAAATCATGAGTGGCATAGTCCCTTTCATGCTCCTTCAACTTCCTTGATTCATAACATACAACCAACCCATTTTGACTAAGGACTCCACCAATTCCTTCTTTACATGCATATGTGCATACAATGAAGTCTTCATTTGGATCTGCAATCCTTAATATCGGAGCACTTGTTAATAATTGCTTCAAGTGTTGGAAACTATTTTCACAATCCAATGTCCACTAAAACTTCACACCCTTCTTTTGCAAGGAAGTGATTGGGTGTGCAGTCTTTGAGAATCCTTCAATAAATCTCCTATAGTAGTCTGCAAGGCCCATGAATGATCTGACCTCTATCACATTCTTTGGCGTTGACCATCCTCTAATGGCTTTTATCTTCTTAGGACCCACTATTATCCCATCCTCTGAAATGATATGTCCCAACAAATAAATTTTCTTCTAATAAAATGAGCACTTGTTCAATTTGGCATAAGACTGATGCTCCCTTAATACTTGTAATACCATCCTCAAGTGTTGTTCATGCTCTTCCTCTGACTTAGAATATATAAGAATGTCATCTAAAAATGCAATGACAAACTTATCTAAGTATTCTCTGGAAATACCATTCATTAAACACATGAAGACAACTGGTGCATTTGATAACCCAAATGGCACCACTGTGAACTCATAATGACCATACCTTGTTCTGAAAGTAGTCTTATTGATGTCTTCTTCTTTAATTATTACTTGATGATAACCTAGCCTAAGATCAATCTTGGAGAATATTTTTGCATCTTTCAGCTGATCAAAGAGGTCATCGATCCTTGTTAAAGGATACTTATTCTTCACAGTTACCATGTTCAATTGCCTGAAGTCAATGCAAAGTCTCAATGTCCTATCCTTCTTCTTCACAAATAAAACTGGGGCACCCCAAGGTGACACACTTGGGTGTATAATACCCCTTATTTAGGAGATCTTCAAGTTTCATTTGCAACTCCTTCAATTCTGGTGTACCCATCTTGTAGGGAGTCTTGGATACTGGAGCTACTCCATGCATCAAATTTATGGAGAAATCAATGTCTCTTTTAGGGGGTAATCTTGGTATTTCCTTAAATACATCCTCAAACTCTTTTAGGACTACATAATCTTCAATATTTGACACCTTATCTTTAGGTGTCTCTTCCCATATGTGTTGCAAATATTTGACACCCTTTTTTGTAGCATTTCTTCAGCTGCAATGTTGAAATTTCTCTAATGGTTACTGCCCTAGGAATTCCCTGCACTGTCCTTAGGTTCCCTTCTTCATCCAAGCAAGTAAATGCCTTGTTATTACAATCTAGGATAGCATGATGTTGGTCCAACCAATCCATCCCAATTAGACAATCATAGGAACCTAAAGGCAAGATGTTCAAATTTTCCCTGGTGTTCAGGCCATTCATGTCCATAAGACATGACTTAACCATCTCATTAACTTTTCTTTTGGCTCCAGTAGACAACTGCACCAACCAAGATTTTCCATGCTTGCTTCTTGGCAAATGAAAACTTTCCACCATCTCAGAATATATATAACTATTACTAGCACCTGAATCAATTAAAATAGCATTGGTTTGGTTGTTGATCATACCTTCCACCTCAATCATATGTGGTTGATACTTTGCTTGCTTGTTGTCCAGGGTTGCATAGATACTTGGTACATTTATGCCCATGTCTTCCACTGTTTCATCTTGTTGTATAATGTGAATAGTCCTCACTTTTTCACCTTTGTGAGGACAATCTCTAAACATATGATCTCCTTTACAACCCCAACATTGAATAGGTGGCTTCCTTGGCCTTTGACCCCCTGTCTCCATCATTCAGGACTCTCTGGAAGTTGGTTATCCTTGAGGATTTTTTTTTAAGAATGGTGGCTTAGTTCCCTTCTTTCTCTAATCCATCTTGAATTTTTTATTGTCTTCCCAAGATTTTTAGAAAGTTAGCCTTGCTTTTTGCAAATCATATAGGCATTTAGCTCGCCTTATGGTCTCCTCCAATGTTTTGGGATCATCATATTTTATTTTTTCACTAATGAATGATGGAAATCCACTCAAATACCTTTGAATCTTAATTGTCTAATCCTTTATGAAAGAAACATACTTCATGAGTTCTGAAAACCTTCTTTCATATTCATCTATGGTCATACTCCCAAGCTTGAGTTCAAAAAACTCTTTCATTTTCTTATCATAATATCTCTTAGTCAAGCATTTCTTTTCAAAATACTTCTTGAATTCCCTCCAAGTAACATTTTTCTCTTTAATCTGATGCACCTGCATAAGCTGATCCCACCACATGGATGTATTTATCTTGAGTTGATAGATGGAAATTCTTCCTTCTGCATGAGAAGAATAATTATGCAATTGAAATTACTTTCTCATGCCCAACAACCATCTCTCTGCATCTTCATCCTTCTTGTGCTCACTATCAAATGTAGGAGGTTTGATTTTGTTCATTTCTCCTCATAGATCATCCACCCCAGACCTCTTATGCTTCCTAACCGGGGATGGACTTGAGTTGTTGTGTTCTCTCTTATTGGAATGCCTCGGGGAGTGATGGTGATGTCTGCTAACACTTCTTGTTCTTATTTTCTCATCCGGAGACCTGTGACTTCCTTATTTGCTTGAGCCACTCTCCTTATCCAATTTATTTTCTATTATGTTCAAGCTCTACATTAACTTCATTTTGAAGTCCTCATGTTGCTCCTTGGATATCATAAGCCTTTCATTATCAGCTTTATGGCTTTGGACATCCTTCTACAAATTTTTAATGGTCTCTACCATATTCATGTTTTCATCCCTTCCTTCTCCATGTCCAGTTGAGTTTGTTCCTTCAATGCTCATATGGACATCCATCCCTCTGATATCATCTTCATGATTGTAAGCCCCTTGTGCATCTTCCATTCCTCTGCACTCTATGATGATTCTGATCTGATCTAGTTGTTGTTAACTCTGCAAAATGTGCAGCCAACAAAACTTTTTCAAGTTAACTGACTCATCAATTTCGTGAAAAATATGAAACATCCTGGTTCAATAATATATCAGACTTCTTTCTTCTAATTTTCTAAAAAAAAATTGATTTCCAGATCAATGTTTTGGGTGAATAATTATATTCTATTTTCCAACACCTTTCCAATGCCCGCTTCCATGCTCAATTTTGGCTCTTGAGCAGAAAGTTATGGCCTTTTGAAGTTAGTTGGGTCTTAAAATTTACCCTCCATTGTTTGTCCTGTAACTTCCTCATAAAAGCTTCATTTAACAAACGGTTTACACCATCAAAAAGCTCTCTCTGGGATCTTTCATTTGAGATGCATATACAAAATGAACCTTGGTACACTCTATTCTCGGGGTTTTTGAGTAGCTAAAAATGTTGTTTGGGGCCTCAAAAACGCATTGCAAAAAGATGACCTTCAAACAGTATAAAATGTCGCAAAACTTCACTAGTTTGCTATTGTTGTAGACCATCCAAACGAATTCGTGCACACAAATTTGAAAATGTACACCCATATTTAGCATTCACAACAATGTCATAAGGTGATGCAAGCTCTATGCACCTATAGCCACTATGCATCACTTCTCTGTCACACCAATAACTGGTGCGCAATACTTTTGTGTCGTGTGCCAATATTTTGCATGCCTTGCACTCTACGCACTGCACCATGTCAAATTTTAGTACGCCCCCACCGCACACCAGTACTCTACGCGCACCATCAATTAAATTGTCGCGCAACAGCATATACCCACATTGTGCGTGCACAAACAAAATTCCTCTACGCTCTGTCAATACTACGCACACCATGCACACCATTAATATATGTCCGCACACCGCATGCGCTAGTATTACGCATGTGCCACTCAATCCACACCGCGCACACCCCTGTACCAATATTTTTTTCACTTTACCACTCTACACCGCGCAGCGCCAAATTTAAGTGTGCACACCCGCGCGCCAATATTTTATGCCCGTTACCACTCTGCACCACACAATGCCAAATTTAAGTGTGCACGCACACATGCCGATATTTTATGTACATTACCACTCTGCACCGCGCAACTCCAAATTTAAGTGTGCACATCCGCGCCATTTTTTTCCGCGCATTGCCACTCTACACCGCGCAACACCAAATTTAAGTGCACACACCCGCGCACCATTATTTTTCGTGCATTATCACTATGCACTGCACAACGCCAAATTTTAGTGCACGTAGCCACGTACCCTTATTTTCCACACATCACAAGTTTTTCACTGCACATCATGCATTTTTAGTGCGCAAACCTGCGCACATTCATTTTTACGCGCATCAATTCCTCGTGAATTCCGCTGCAGAAATTGGGGCTTTTGCCGAACTTTTTCCCAATTTTCACCGTAAACATTCTACAACTATGAAATTTGTTCAATTTCACCCCGATAACACCAATTAAACCTCTACAACAACAAATCGTTGTTGGTTGACATTCCTGGAATGAATTTTTCCCAAACTCAATTCACAAATTGAGAATTTTAATCAACTAATCTCGTTCCATCTGTCATGGCCTCCCTGTAACTTGAAATTCGACCAATTCCAGGTCTAAATTTTCTAGAACGGATATTAAATTAAGAATATCTCACTACTTGGCCAAATTTCACAATTTTCCCATGAATTTAACAACAATAATTGGGGCTTTTTCCTAATTCCATGCAATTGCTTCTAATTTTTACCATGGACACTCTGTAACTTGAAATTTGGCCACTTCGAAATCAATTATCTATGAAATTTCTCTTCAATTCAACTTTCTCGGCCCATCCAGGCTCAGTGTTGAAAACTGGGCTCTGATACCATATGTAACATCCCCAACATCCAACTGGGATATGCCACATAAAATTTTCGAATTGTATACAATAAAAACATATACACACAGAAACTCTTGCGAAAATTTAAATAGAAAAATTAAAATAGAAAAATACATTTTGTAAATGCACAAATTCATACAGAAATAACAGTAAACATATACATGCATCATAGACAGGTATAAACCACACACAAGAAAAACCCATAAAAATAAACACATAAATAATAATGCAACATGTAATTTAACACACAATTGACACTTATCTTGGTAAAATTATCACCAACTACGTGCAAACCTTCCACGAACCTCCCAGCCTTAGACCACACTGCTCATTACTCTCAGCAGTCAATCACCCCCGAACTGGAACTAAACTCCACTCGAGTAAAGGGATTCCTAACCAGGATGATGTATCTCTGACAACATGAAAAACTCTGTCACAGGGTCCAACTCAAACTAACAACATACAGTCCCTCATTCCCCACATGCATGTCCCACCCTAGGAAGTGTGCCCCTTCTCTGCTCAACAGTCCTTCGGCTACCCCACTTCCTTTCCGGGGCTTCAACAACAAGCCGGATAGGAAGTCTCAGATCCCTGTAGCTACAGTTTGGCACCTTCGGGAAATCAATTCCTAGTAATTCTCTCACCTAGAGAGAAATTGCTCATGGGCCTGACAACCCGCCTCATCAGTCTCCCATGGGCTTGACAACCCGCTTCTTCAGTCCAACTCTCAAGATAACTAGGTACAAGTACGGGTACTGGTACGGGTATGGGTATAGATACAGGTACAGTGATAGTAACAGAAAGGTACATAGGACTGTTGAATGAGTGAGTGAATGATGATGGAATCCCCCTAAAAATGAACTAAGTCCAAATTGTATGTATGCATGTTCCCAACTGGACACTTGTCATGTTGAGAACCACTTTGGCCCACTTGTCCCCATCCTTAGAACTTAGGATAAAATAATTATCCATACTTTATACTTTAAGGAATATTAATATAATATTCCTTTTTGGCTTAAGCACCCTAGCTTATCCCTTTTCCTTAACTTTTAGCCCCCCCTTTCCCTAACTAGTGGATTTTAGCCCCCCATACTCTTTTATCGTGGTCGGTATACACGCAACGATGTATTATATTAATGGTAAGACATATACAAAAATAGGCTCACTGGCCTTCAACATCTAGGCTCTTTGGCCTAATTCAACACATAAGCCTCCTAGCTTATAATAACCGGCTCACTAACCTATAAAACACAACATATACATAAAGGCTCCATGGCCTCAAAATTGCGTGCACTTAAGCTTGTTGCGCGCGGTATCCTGGAATGTGCACACTTCATCAATTTAGTGCACAATACATGCGTGCACTAAACCGTGGAAGGTGCATGCAAAAATGATATCAAACAACTCACCAGCTTAAGTACTTTTGCATTTACATTTACAATTGGGGTTCGGCCTAGGGGTATTACATTCAGGCCGACACGAAAGCCAGGAAAATCCTTAAAGCCGGTCTCGAGTGGATGACTTTACACAAGGACTGTCAAGAACAAGTGAAGAAATGAGACAAGTGTCAAAGGTTAGACCAACCATTATGGAAGAATGAAATGCCCTTACACTCGGTAAACCCTAGTTTACCATTTGAAATATGGGATATTTATTTTGTCGGTCCTTTCCAAAAAAGAGAGAAAAGGATGGGATCAAAATACAATATTACAGTCATCGAATACTTAACAAAGTGGGCAAAAGAAGAACTAGTCGAGAACTATACAAAGGAAACAACTACATAGTTTATTTATGAAAATATAGTATCCACATTCGGTTGTCCCTTAACGATAATTAGTGATGAAGGAACACACTTCGTCAATAGTG
>ML819542.1:67533-78883 GCA_009831015.1 Picea engelmannii
GCACCCAGTGTCTTCATAGCGCCCTTCAATTTTTTCACTATTTGTATAGTTTTGACCCTTTGTGAATGCTTTTGTGTTAATTCAGTTCCATGGATGGATTCATAATTGTTTGACGATGTTGAATTCTTGTAACCATTTGCGGACGAAATTTCAATGATAACAACAAGATTATAAGTGGTATTTGGCTCTTTCATTCTCAAAGAAGGAGATAAACAAGGTTTGGAGTTTAGGCATGTCATTGTCTGGTTGTGTGCCTGAGGTGATAGACTTCAATGAATTGGTACTTTGGTGCGCGTATAAGTTTGACACAAAAATAAGAATTATTCAAATCCAAGGGAAGCCACCAATCTCTTTGAATCCCTCGGTATTCAAGAGAATGTTGGGACTCCCAAAAACCACCATGTTGATTAAAAATGAGGAAGCAAATGAGTTTCTCAAGAAACACCAAGGAGGAGCAGATCTCCTCAAGAATTATCTCACCAGCCCGAGAGTTGACTGCAATTTCACTCAGGTTGAGGTATGTTCTTTGAAATACCCATACAAAGAGTTCACGTGGATTTTTGCCCAAATAATTGGATTAGAGTCCACGGCCTCTATGCTGAAATAAATTGTTCATATTCTTCACTTTGTTGTTCACAAAGACACCTTTATTGACTGGGGATGAATCTTTTCAAATGAGATATCATTTCAACTAGGTGGCCTAAGAAAAACTAGAAAAATTTATATGATTTCTTTTTTGGTCTATGTTATTGCCTACTGTCACATATTTTAAGACTTTCCTAGGGAAAGGAATGTTGATTTTAAGGTGCAACCATCCTCTATCTGGTACTCAGATTTATAGAGACATAAAGCCCAATATAATTTCTATACGGTCCAAAATGGTTTTATATATGCTTTCAAAAACTTGATTCATGGTCCTACTACATCGAGGTTGTCACTAGAGGCTGCATCCTTTCTCACCGAGAAAGGAATTTTTGAAAGTTTAGAGGATTTCAGGATTTTGATACTATTTGGAATCCATGGGAAATCCTTATATGTATTTGATCAACTCTTTGTCATTAAGGTGTGCAAACAGTATAAATATTGGGCACACTTTTTCAACGAAAAAAGAAAGAAACAATTTATTCCATTTCCATGGAGGTTTGGGAAAATAGTTGTTACGCATATTTCCCACTTAGATGAATTTGTTGGTCAATTGGATCAAATTGGTTTAAAAGAAGCTCAATGTATCAAGGGTTTTTACCCTAAATACTTATTTTTCTACACATATGTCCCTAGTCGGATACTCTTCATATTTTTGTAAGTCTGAACAATTCAAAGAAGGAGGAGGAGATAACCAAAATCTCCCTAAGACCTCTATTGAAGAAGCCCTGAACGATGCTGAAGAATTGGAAAGCACTAATGAGTGTTATAGATAGAAGGGAAAATAGGCAACCAACAAGAACCCTAATTCACCCAATATTTCACAAAGAGGTACTTCTGCAAAAATAAAACCTAGAAGTAGTGGTCTAGAACCAAGAAGAACATCCACCAGAAATTCAGATGATGGTGGCGATAAAGACCCTACAAAGAAAAATTTGGAAAAATATCATGTTGTACACACTTCCATTAAGAGAAAATTTAGAGAAACTCAGAAAGCGGGACAAGATGTACCTAAAATTGAGGAAAGTCCCAGAGAAGCACGATTTCATATTCTTATTCGTGCAATTTCACAATTCAACTAGGGAAGCACTAAAGGAATATATTTTTTATATTGAGAAAGAAAACTTGTTTTTAAAAGAAAGAATAAAGGAATTTTAGAAAGCTCTAATTCCAAAAAAACTATTCATCGAACCTATAACTACAATTCAGCCAACACTTACCCTTGAAGATGTCCCGGAATGTAGTTCCAAAATGAGGGGTTCATCTAGTTTACTATTGGTTGTAAGAAAATATGTTGGAGATGGTATCCAAAAGAGAATAGACATAATCATTGAAACCTAGGAATTACCATAGAGTTCAACTTGCTTCTCAACAAGGATTGTGCACCTTAAGGAGTATCTCTAAAAAGACTTAGAAAATGATGAAGGTTTTTATAAAGAAGCAATAGGAATGTTTGCATCAAAAGTTTCAAGCTTGAGCGACACACATAAAAGAGAAAAAAACCTTCCCTCCAAAATTCAAATGAAACAAATTAATGTTTGTTGGCTTAAAAGAATCAAGTGTTTAATAGAATTGTTGTATGAGTTGAATGCTATTAAAATCAAGAGGGATGACATATTTCTAAAACTTTTTGATCTTACCAAAGAATTATATGTCCCTAATTTATTAATAGATACCATACTTTTGTCGAAGGAGAAACTATTAGAAAAACTAGAAGCATTAAAATTTGCACGGGCGAATGAATTTAGTGACTCGGTTGAATTCTCTTAAGAAGAAATAGAAAGGTGGCTTGTCGGATATATAAATAAGAATGATGATATTGAGGACACGTTGCACCAATTAAGCATTGATTTAAGAGAATTGGAGAATAAATTATTTGAAATAAAAACCAGGCATGAAATAACGGTTACTCTGATGAGGGAGTATATAGAAGAATGGTTAACAAAATCATTAGTTAAGATAACCGAGACAGATCAACAAGAACCAGTTACAGCAGTTATTCCACCTCCAACATAGCAACAACAATCTACAAAATATGCCTCAGCAAGCAAATGAATGGTTTGGAATTTCCATCACAGTAAGTCGAGTAGTAACCTTGTTCTTGCCTTCATCATTTTTCTTCTTCAATCAATTGTCATTTTCCTTTCTTGTTCCCAGCAACCTGTGAAACCTAAGGTTGTCCCCTGACTGTTTTCTTTTTTTGTCTAGGTCTCTCTTTCATTTTATGGTCTACGGGAGCCCCATCCTAGTCCACTTTGAAGGGAAAACGCAATTTATTGTATTTGTAACCCCAGACATTACTACTTATTTTATTAAGACATCTATTATTATTTTAGGTTCCTAGAGAACCAGTGCGGTACATAACATTATTGATTTCTCAAGAATTTAATTTTAAGCATGAGATTTCAAATGTGTGTCTATCAAAATCTATATTGAATTCAATGAATGATCATTTAGAGTTCTCTGCTATATGTGGTCCATATTTTCCTTTCCATTGCTAAATATTTTGTTCTACTTTAATGAATATTGTGATGGAAATGTCATCCTATGTTGATGTATAGTCTTTTGGTTTACAAATGTTGTAACATAGTGTAAATATTTGCTTTTGAAAGATACTTGGTCCTTCTCATGTACTCTATGCATGTGAATATTTATTTCAAGAATAAATCATAGTCCTTCCTTAGGTATTTTTATGTTTTTTTATGTTATTTTAAATAGAGGAGTACTGCCTCTTTTAAAACACAGGGGGATTTATCCTCGTGAGGTTGACTTAAAAACCATAAGACAATATTTTAGATCAACAAGGAGCTGGAAGATGTAAGGCAGGGAGCCTACTTGCAATTTTTTTTAGTGTTGATGTAAAAATATTGTATATATGGACACATATATGGTGACTTGCATTGAGGACAATGAAAAAACAAAGGGGAGGGGAATGTAACACCCTAGTTTTGATTCCCATAAAGTTAATGTAATATATATACGTGATTTAGGTTGTTAGCCGAACAATATGGCCAAGGGCCAAGAAATGTAATTGTTGTACATCAAAGATATTAATAATAATATACATTATCAATTGCATTCAAGGAAGGAGAAGAAAATGGGGGGCTATGATTCCATAAGAGAGGAGTGAAGGGGGGCTTAGGGAGATGAAAAAGGGGGCCAAAACCAAATATTATTATTTTATTATTAAGCCAAAGATGTATATGCTTTATGTTATCCTAAGTATTTGGAGCCTTCGGATGGGTTTCTAAGTGTGATATGTGAACTTCTTAGGAAGCCACATGGTGTATTATTAACATGCATTGTATTTTGGTTATGCAAGGGGTTTTTTTCCATTCTTTCTTGGGGGGGGGGATATGTTGTCTGAGAGCCTGAGTGTGGGATGATTAAATTGCATGTATGCTATATTGAAATTATGGGTAATGATTTCCATGAACCCATGAGAAAAAAAAAATCCATGTGCCAAGGAAAAGGATGTCATTGAGACAAGTAATTATAGTTATGAATCCTTTAAGTTCCCAGCAATGAGATTTCCTAGCCAGTATGTATTGGATCCTTGTGAGGCAATGGAATAACCTAAGGGAATACAAGGAAGAGAAGGTGATTTCATTGCTTGGGTTGTGCAAGCTGAAGGGGAAAGAGAGTTGGCATATCAGGATTTCTATAAGAGTGAGAAAACTATAAGTTCTAGGAAATGGGCTAAGTGAGAGGATTAGAACTGGCATAGGGAATTTGTCCTTGTGGACTTGTAGCCTTAGCTTGGGGGTGGCCTCTTTTAGAAAGATTATGTACATCATAGCCTACGGTTGGGTGGGATGTCCCTCTTCTATAGCCAGTTAGTGAAATATTCTGAAAAGATAATTGTATATGATGTTATGTGTAATTATGTTGAACTTTTGTTGTTATGTTATGATTGAATTGTTGTTCAACTCATATGTATGAGACTAAAATATTATGTTGTATGAAATAATTAAATTAATAGCAAGGTAATGAATAAATATGGCATCAGAGTTGTGGAATGTGGATCCAAATCTAGTTAGAGGGATGGGGATATTATAAAAGGTATTAGAGCTCAATAATGAGTGTGTGGGAAGGGATTGTGGAGTACCCCACTGCCCCAATAGTGTACAGGGGTGGTTGGGTATGTTATGCAAGCTATCTTGCATGTATTTGAATTTGTGAATAGATGTGGAAGACTTCAAAGTACTTCCAATTAAAATTTTAGGACTTGGTAAGTATACATTGCCTTGGGCATGCATTTTAAAACTCTAGGCATCATTTTCCTGAACTGTTGAAATAAGGGCAACTTTGGTTTAGGCACTATATAATTTAGACATGGATTCATGTCCCAAGATTAGAATAGTTTGTAGATAATTGAATGTACAACTAGGATCATCTTCTAGACTTCATTTGGATCACTAACATGGCCTTGATGTGCATTTTAGTGTTGGTTGTGTGCATTTTTCTCTAAGTACTAGAAATTGTTAAATTTATTGAAAATCCCATTTTGACAAACCAACTGGATGCATTTGAAGAGGAATCAAGGAAAACTAAGACATGGATTTTATAGGCAGCATGGTAGACTGCAAACCTACACTTTTGGTTTCCTTTTGGCATGCATTAACACTGAATTGGAGTGCATTTTGTTAAGGCCTCATAGGATTTTTTTATATGGTGTAAAAAGATGATCTGCAAATGGTAGGCCTATGGCCTATCCATTTCATCAACATGGATGTCAATTGCGGGTTTTAAATTCTGGTCTCTGTCTTGATTGGGAACTCCTGTCCATATTTGAGCTCACTGTGCACACCCAATACTGTAAATGGAACCCTCTGATGTATAATAAATTTTCAAGGATGGTAGATGCACGGCTTTGTCAATGCATTCGAGCTCTTATTACAACAATGCTAATTCTCTGCCCATTCACATGATCAATGAAAAATAACAATGGACGGGATTTTGAGACATTATCTTCCCTGCATTCGGGAATGGATGGTTTACAATAAATTTATTATAATTAATTTCCCACAACGTAATCAAGTGTGGGGCTCTGTCGAGCAATGATACCGACAATAAATATTAAATCTCCATCATATCGCTGCAAATCAAAGCTGTGGGATATGATTTCCAAAATGATCAACACAACTAACAATCCGAATTTAAAAATGGTGTTGAAGGAATGTTTAAATATACATAAGCCAACGATCAAGGAGTAATTCCAATCAACCCAGGAGGTGAAATCAACCGAGGAACAAAGGGAAAAATGGCCAGGGTGTGGGATAACTTGACCAGAAGTAAATTATTCAATGGGAGTGGTTGTATGACATGTGGGTAATTGAGTTCGACTCAACGACATTAATCTTCATTTTTGAGAGGTCATGGGAGGAAAAAAAGGGCCCGTGGGCAAGGGTCAAACACCCAACAAGTGTAAATGTGTTGTGAGCAGCCTGTGGGGAGAGGAATGACACCCAACAAGTATCAAACAAGGTCCAGAAAGGTATGAGTGATTTGTGGGTGAGGGAAAATTGGTTACCAAGGTGGAGATAGTTATAGCTCTCATACCACAATCCAATAATTCATGAAAATAACTCAAAAATCCATTGCATGAAGCATATAAGAAATTAAAACAAAACTAGAACCATTTTATTATGCTCAAAGATTTTGTTACAAAGGGAGTGAACTATGCATGATAAAAAATATCATGCATTGTTACTCACAAGCATACCCAAATTGCATATAACCATGGCTTTGGGACACCTTTTCTCAGTGTGGACAGGCTTCTCAACTCCTTCTTCCATCGACTTCAAGAAGGTTGCCTTTCAAGCTCCTGTTTCTAATCCTTCAAGCCTTTTTCCCCAATTCTCCTCTCATCTTTCATTGATCTTCTCACTTCAACCTTCATTGATTTAATGGCTACCTTTGGAAGACCAACCATCAAAATGGTTCACTTCCACTTCCAACTTTTCCAAAAAGACAAAATACAATACAAAATTTACAAAGGTTTGTCAAAGATCCAATTGATATCATACCTCTCTATTTGAAGGCTTTTGGTCCCCAAACGCTTCAACTCCCTTGAATCTTCTTCCCCGATCAATAAGAAGACTCTGAAAAATCTCCAAAAAGGGATGCCTCCTTTGTAGGATGGAAGATAAGAGTTGAATAGGGGTTGCCTTTGGCATAACCTTGTTGTTTGTCTCATGGCTAGAAATGAAATTTGTTGCTGCAATAGGTCATTGGACAACCATTGCTCCTTGGGCTGCAAGTGAATATAGCTCATGTTTCCCCTTGAATCTCCAAAATTTCTTCTTGGTTGTTTGACTCTTGGGATGGATTTCCAGGTGAAGCCTCCAAAATTTTACCTCCCAATGTCCATTAAATCTATAGTACTAGAAATAGTTCCTACATGGGTTGCTTGACCTTCTAGAGTTCCAACAATCACTAGCCTTATGACCCCTTTTCTTGCAAAAAAAAAAAACTATGCCATATTCTTTGGTTTGTGATGATGCTTGCTAGCTTGGTTGCTAGGTCCCCCAAGAGTTGGAGCGAATATGGATGGAAGAATCATCTATTTCTTGCCCTCTTCCAAGCTTCTACAAGCAAATTTGAGTGGCTTGTTGCACATGGCTTCTTTTCCACTTCCTCTTTTCTTGACGAAAATGGTTTGAGTTGCACTTGTGTTGGCTTCTTGTAAACTAAATCCTAGGCCTTCATGCATGGGCCTCTATTGAGCTATAATGGGGATAAGAATCCCTTAGCCTTCCTTGCCTAGCCCTTGGCCATCATAGCCCATTTTCCTCGTGAGCTTGAGACCAATGCCTCTAGTGTGCTTCTCAAAGTCACCAAGGGTATTGGAAGGTGAGTTTACCATGCTTGCCTCCATCATGGTACTAGCTTCGGCAATGGTAATGGAAGGGGCTTGCTTGGTCTCTTGGATAATTGCTTCTAGCTTTTTCAAGGCCTCTTCCTTCGCTACCAAGTCATGGTATAGGTGAACAGTGACCTCAGTGAAACACCCCTCTTGTCATTTATCGAGTTGAATGAATTCCTCCCCAAACTACAAGAGTTGCAATCTTCTCCTGTCTAATTATGCCCTCGTGGTGGTGAATGAGTCTTAGCACTTGGAAAGCTCATTTTACAGCTCATCTGCTCTCTGCCTCCAAACTAACTTTCTTCTTGTATTTTCCTGCCGAAGTCTCTCAATTCTTCCATCTTTTCCCATGGCATCTTCTTCAAGGTCCTTGACGAACCTGCTCTTATACCATATGATCTATAAACAATAGGCCTCTAGCCTGTCTGTCTCATTAACATAAATGCCAGTTGCAGGTTTTAACTACTGGTCTCTTTCTTTATTGGGAACACATGTCTAGATTTGGGCACACTATGCACACCTAATGCTCTTAATGGAACCCTCCATTGTGTAATAAATTTTCAAGGATAGTAGGTGCAAGCCTTTATCAATGCGTTCGAGCTCTTATTGCAACAATGATAATTATCTACCCATTCACATGCTCAATGACAAATAACAATGGAGAGGCTTTGGAGACATTAGATTTCCAGCACTCAGGAGTGGATGGTTTGCAATATCTTTATTCTAATTAATTTCCCACAAATCAACCAAGTGTGGGGCTCTGTCGAGCAATGCTATAGATAGTAAATATTAAACCAACATCAAATTGTTGCAAATTAAAGTTGTAGGATATGATTTCCATAGTGATCAACCCAACTAAAAATTCAAATTTAAAAATAGTGATGAAGGAATGTTTAATACATAAGCCAAAAATCAAGGAGTAATTCCAATCAACCCAATAGGTGGAATCAACCAAGGAACAAAGGGAAAAATGGATAGGGCATGGGATAAGTCGACCAACAATAAATTAGTTGACCAAAACGGTTGTATGATGTGTGGGTGATTGAGTTCTACTCAACGACATTAATCTTTAGTTTTGAGAGGTCACGGGGGGAAAAAATGGCCTATGGGCAAGGTTCAAACGCCCAATAAACGTTAATGTGTTGTGAGCAGCCCGTGGGGAAAGGGATAATTCCCAACAAATATCAAACACAATACAGAAAGGTATGAGTGATCTGTGGGTGAGGAAAAAATGGCCAACAAGATGGAGATAGTTGTAACTATCATACCACAATCCAATTATTATGAAAATAACCCAAACATCCATTGCACGAAGCATATAATAAATTAAACGAGAACAAGAAAACTATAACCATTTTATTATGCTCAAAGAATTCATTACAAAGGGGGTGAGCTATGCATGATAAAAATCCCCATGCATTGTTACTTACAAGCAAACGCAAATTGTAGATAACCATGGCTTTGTGACACCTTTGCTTAGTGTGGAGAGGTTTCTCAACTCCTTCATCCATCGACTTTGAGCATGCTACCTTTCGAGCTCTTATTTATGCTCCTTCAAGATTTTCCCTCGATTCTCCTCTCATCTCATGTTGATATCCGCACTTCATCCTTCATTGTTTTAAGGGCTTCCTTCGAAATACCAACCGTCATAATGATTTGCTTCCACTTCTAACTTTGCCAAAAAAGACAAAAAAACAATACAAATTTTACAAAGGTTTGTCAAAGATCCAATTTGGAACAAAAAGAGCATATTTTGAGTATTTTTGCACAGCATCAGGTTTTGAGACTCAAATAAAAATTTTGAGAGCATAGGAAGGAGAGAAACGAAAAAAAAATAAAAATGTGTTCTCCAACTTGAATCACTCAAACTAGC
This sequence comes from Picea engelmannii, assembly GCA_009831015.1. Taxonomy (NCBI): domain Eukaryota; kingdom Viridiplantae; phylum Streptophyta; class Pinopsida; order Pinales; family Pinaceae; genus Picea; species Picea engelmannii. The sequence continues at coordinate 76,917 of ML819542.1, forward strand.
CAACAACTGAATCGTGGTCATGCACTTTGGTGAAGTGTTATGGGATTTTTGCTCACATAGATCTCACTGAGCAGATCAGTAAGATCTCCCTAGGATTGGCCTAGAAATCCTAGACAGGAATGGGCTAGATTTCCTATGGTTCTCCTAGAAACAAGAGATAAGATCACATACAAGGAATTGGGAGAATGGCTTACCTTTTTCCTGAAGGTTGTCCTTAGCATATCATGGCTATTGCAGTCCCGAAGTTACAGCTCCAGCTTATACAACCTACTTCCTACACACTTAAGACAAAACAATACCATTCTACACTTCTTCCTAGTGTTAGAATCTTAGATCTAGCTTGGATCTACCCTGATCTATAGTCTACAAGATCATATCTGAATATTCATGTATAAAATAAAAACATTCAAGGGGAAAACCAAATGATCTATTAATGGAACACAAGAACATTACATCAAGACATACCTCAAGTGATGATGCAAGCTCCTTTAGTCTCTTTTCTCCTTGCCTCTCCTAGCAGCTCCTTGGTCATGCTAGGCTCACTGACTCTTGGTTGTGTTGATGGACACCTTTGTAGTTGAACAACATAACATTATTATTCTCTTCTTATCCCTCTTCTTTCCCAAGGCTTGTGTTTATTATATAGCTCTTGGAGGAGGCTTGGGAGAGGCTTCTAGATCTTCTAGAGGCTACTAGAGACTCGAATGATGTGAGTTCATATACCTTTTCCATGAAGACCCAACTCATCCCTCTCCTATCACCTTGTAACACATCAATTCTAGAAGTTGGACAATGCCTCGCTTGATGAGCCACTAGTGTCCAGCTAGGGCCTCGCTTGTTTCCTACTAGGTGTCACGTGAGGGCCTCCAAAAATGCTCTAAAAGGGGTCAAACCTCGGGAAAAAGTTGTATTAGGGTCTCTATTCTTTGATGGCTTCCTATCTGGCCTATAAGGTGGAGATTAAGACTATAACATGAAGTTGGGTAATTTTGGTCAAATGTGGTCAAAATGCAAAAATTGTTGACTTGGAAAATTTGTTGCAAGCAAATGGGAGTGAATTTGAAAATTCTAAGATATAGGTTTTGTAGGCAAGGTGGAAATATTAGAAATCAAGTTTTCATTTCTCAAAAGGACACTTGTACAATTCTTTGGCATGCATTTTTCAAAGCCCTCCCAAGAAGATTTGTATTGTGTTTTTAACAATAGACTTGGAGTTTGAGAAATTAATACAAATTTGGCATTGATGCATGCATTATAAGCATGGGGAACTGTAGGATGGTTGTGATGGAGTCTTTCATGTGACCATGGAGTCTTCTTATAAATGGAATGTATTTAATAAAACATTCTAACCTAAAATTGTAATGTAGCGAAATATTTCTTGTCCTCGGTGAATTTATATAATCCCTTGGAATATGACACATTGAATTTAAACAGTTGGGTAGTTGGAAGGCCAAAAGGAAAAAATCATAAGCATAAATATGCATTTTGTGAATGAGCAAAGAGAATTTGGCTCTCTTTTGATTTTTTTTTATATTGTTGGTTGCTATGGGTTCCAAAGATTTGTGCATAGACTTTGTGAATGTAATGAGGCTAGAGAACATTGACCATTGATTCAATAAAGTTTGCAAAGGTTGTTATTGAAAGTATTTGTTGTGATTTTAATTGGTAACAAACTATTGTTAAATGTTTATTAATATTTAATGTGTTTGTGGATTTGTTGCATGCGGTGATTACTTTCATTATGTAACTTTGATTACATGCCTCAAAGTACTACACTAATGCGCATTTGGTTCTACATCTTGATCTAGTTTTTATATGGCTTAAAGAAAGATCATAAATCCCCTCTTTATCAATATAATGAAAACTTTGTAAAACTGGTACTTCATGTCAACCTACTCACTTGTGTTGTTGGTACTTTATGTGAGCCTAGTCACTTTTTTTCCAAGAAAACACCTCATAGAAAAAAA
>ML819543.1:24936-35350 GCA_009831015.1 Picea engelmannii
TGTTATGTATATTAATGGACTATGCTATTGAATGTGCTAACATCATATATTATCACCATATGCTTTCTTTGCTTGGTTGTTGAGGACTAGTTGTAGGTATATTGCTTTGGGTCAAGTGATCAACAATGGACTTCATTGAACGTGTGGACGAGGTAGGCCTTTTATCTTGTCTTGCCAGCATATTTTTTTATATAGCATACATGAGAATCGAGTTGATTTATGTAGTCATTTCCATCTGTTGTGGTTTACCCTAGTCATAGAGAGATTTTCCTCATAACATAATTGGTGACCATACTGGGGATTGAATCTTCTTTCTTAGGGTTTGGAGTTTTTTCCCCCTTATATTTATCTTGTTCCTATTGTGTTTCTTGTCGTATCATTGCTTGCCAACCTCTATTCACTTTGGTTCTGAGTCTTTCAGCCTTCTCCTTTGCCTAGCTATGTTTTTGAAACATATACGCAGGTTATTGCTTGAAAATCATGTATATACGCGTGTTGTCCTTCTGCAAGCTGCGTACATACACGTTGTTTCCTTGAACAGTCGCGTACATCTACCTCTTTTGCTTGTTTGTTGGGTTTGGTGATTTTTGGGTAGGTTTCGATGATTGTTGAGTCTTCTTGGGTCTCTATTGTGACTGTTAAGTGTCTGTGGGATGACATGAAACCTGTCTTTGGTTGAATTTTTGGGTGGAGTCTTTCTCATCATCTTTTGATTTTGATTGTCCTTGTACATTGGGATGGTTGTTTTTCTCCTTGGTATCCTACTTGAGTCGTCTCTTTCTATACACAATAGAGTCTTTATATATCAAGTTGTTGTTTAGTCCATGCATTTTCATTTTTCTTATATTGGAAATACAAATATATTAGGAATTTTACATTGATTGGAATTTTGATCTTTTGAGTCTTTGTCATTTAGCTTAGTACATGTAAAGAAAGATTGCATTTTTATTTCAAAATTGCAGGGTTGAAATTGAAAATTGCATTGTTTTAAGAAGCATATCATTCATTGAAAATTGAAGTTAGTACTTTGCATTTTATTCATATTTACTTTACTTGTTGAGTCATAACATCACGAGTTTCAATACCATACCTTTTTGAGTAAGCACGACCATTAAAATTAATGCTTTAATTTAAAATTGATTAGTAACAATTTTATTTTCTAGGGTTCACAAACTAGCTTAGGATTTAGTGCCTTGGAATAGGATTTTGTGAGTAAACTTCTCCAAGGCTATTAAATCAACATATGTATCTAACTAAGGGATTGGAGAAATACATTGTATAATCGGTAATATCAGGAGGCTCCGCTTACACCGGAGTTAATCACAAGGTCGCGCGAGGTTGGTTGAAGGGATATCCCCCCGATACCTTCATAGTGTCAACGATATTTCTGGGGATCTATTCATATCTGGGGATCTTGCTAGTTCCCTTACCTATGTGAGAGGTGATACTTTCAAGGTTTTAGGCTTTGCTTCCCTACCCATATAGTGGAACTAACTTACGACTACTCTCATGTGCATTGGTTATACATTGGTTTCCTAGTTTCTTGACTTAGGTGCCACATAGGTTACTTATAGGGGTTATTCTACAGGTACCCTGGGTGAGATAAGGGTCGGACAATACACATACTTTATGGCAGATTACCTCTCCGGGGGAATCTGACCGACTACTTGTTAAGTCCACGAGGCCCTTATAACTGATTATGTTACCTTCGATATTTAGTAGGGAGTCTTAGGCCCCTCTTGGGCGAGACATACCTTCTTTAGGGAGGGAGTCCCCTTTCAAGCACTTTACCTCATTTTTTTGCATATTGGCCATTTGATTTTTGGTGTGATATTTGACTAATAGTTGGCCTTAGGAGTTTATAATGAGTGTACATTATCATGGATAGTGGAGTTCCTTTGGCTCCCTCATTTACTGCTACCTCCCCATGATGTTCACTCATTTTATGGGGATGAATCCGTTTGTTTTCATAATGGTATGCAGAATTACGAAACTCAGTCCATGCCTTGGGTCTATAATCATTTTCATGTTGATATGCCAACTTTTCCCCCACCCTTTCTATCCTATGCCTGGCACACTTATATGAATCCTAGCATTGGATCCAAGAGCACCATGGCCCCACTGCCTACATCTTCGTTTGATATGAATCATGTCTCTCAACCACCTCCCACTATGGGAGGTTGGAACCTCCCCTCTTATGGATCCACTCCTAGCTATGTTCTTTGAGGAGATAGTACTCAAATGGGTGACTATTATACTTATTACACCCCATCTGTGTATCTTCGTCTGCCATGCCATCTCCTTCTAACACTTTTCCCATGGTGGGTCCACATATATCCCCGGGTCTTTCATATGGGGAGAATCATTTTTATGGTTCGGGATACCTTCTTCATGGAACCCCTTCACATGGGGGAAACACATATCCTCACTCAAATAATCCTTATCATACCTCTATCTCTTCGCATACTTCAACGATGATGCTTGTACAAACCTATTTGGATCATCTAGGCAGAGGATACTACCTTTTTGGACAGGGCCATGGTGTATACCAGGACCCTTCCTAGCATGTAATGTCTCAAAGCCTATATTTCCCTGGACCTTGGTATCAAATGCCACAACCCACCATCACTAGTCTAGTCACTGCCATTCATATTGGAGCTCCATCACCAACCTCTGCTAATCATGTTGGAGATTGGTCAACAACTTCTGCAAGTCATGTTGAAGACCCACAACCACCTGTTTCTATTCATGCTGGGGGCATCACTCTAGTCGCCATGAGTCATATTGATGCCACATATCCAACCTATGTAAATCATGTGGGAGATTACTCTCTCACCTATGGCAATCACACTGAGAGCATGTCACCAGCCGTTGTGAATGGTGCATGTGACATTGAGAAGCCTAGATGTCTCATACATAAGCCTAAGTTCCTTTGAAGGAATTGTAAAGGAAATCACCTAACTCATTTGTGTCCTGCTATTGCTGGCATACCATAAGCGTGGGGCTCACCTAAGGGATCTTCAGGTTCTGAGGCATCTGTGGTTTCCCCACACCCTATTTCTCCATTGATTGACATGATAGTCATGTTGATGCAATCATCACCTGACCATAATCCCATTTTTGAGGGTGATGTGTGTCCGGTCCCTGTTATCACACATCCTACTCAACCAATGGTTGATACAATGGTCATACCAATTCAATATTCGATCGACACCCCTTCTCTTTTAGAGAGTGATGCATCTCTTGACCTTGTTATCTCACATCCTCTTCAACCAGGGTGATGCATCTCTTGAACTTTCTATCTCACATCATGTTCAACCAGTGGTCATGTCGATGAAGTATTCAACCAACACCACCCATATTTTTGGGGGTGATGCATCTCTTGAACTTGTCGTCTCGCATCCTATTCAACCAATGGATGAAGAAGTGGTCGGTTCAATGCAATTTTTGATTGATCCCACTCTTCTAGTTCTAGTTCTATACCTTCTATACTATGTCATTAGAATTTCTAGTACTACACCTTCTGAAGAAGAGAGAGTTTTACGCTCCTTGAGTACTCTCCCTCCAAGTCTTGGAGAGGTTCCCTTCGATTGGGATGGTATTGTGGGGTATCCAATGCCTCCTCCTATGTCCTTTGAAGTAAGAGACATTATATGATATATCATGGAGAAGGTAACCTACACTAGCACTTTATCCTTCTCGACTTAGAGAGATTTGGGTTTTCCCAAGCTTGTGTTAGCTATTCGTAAGATGTTGACCTTTCACAGAAGTCCAGCACAAGAACCTTGGCCTCCCCCATGACATGCTGCCTAGAAAACTCTCAACGATTCTGATTTAAGCTCTTTTCCGACTCGTCTAAAAAGTGAAAAAAAAATCGTGTGAATTTGTCCCTTTCACACTCCTTAAATTGGAATTGAAAGGTCATGATTCTTGGTTAAGCCCTTTTCTGAATCGTTTTTAAAAAGAGAAAATATTTTCGAGTGAACTTGTCTCTTTCACACTCGTAAATTGGATTTGAAAGGACGTCTATTTGGTACAATTTTATCCCTTTTTTAAACGAAGTAGACTAAGATTATGAAAAATGACATTTTTTTGCGTTAAGTTGTGATTGGATTTCATGCCCTTGCTTTTAGTATTGAGCCTATATCTGGTTCTCTCTTTGCGTTATAAATCTTTTGTCTCAACAGTTTTGCATCTTCAACCAAGCAGAGCCTCGTTTATATCCTTCACAATTTGACACCCTATACCCAAGAGGGAGCATTCCCTCGAGTGTCCATCTCCTGCATGCATCCCGTTGCATTGAGAATAGGTATCTTCCACTACTAGAACTAGTTTTTCTTACTTGCGACACTCATTTACTCCTCTGTATCATAGCATTCATCTGACTATGAAAAAACAAACTTATATTGGCAAAAGTCATGTTCCCTCTTAACAGAGAACAAAGTTATTGAGTCCATTCGTCAACATAAATTTTGGTTTAGCATGGCCTTAGGAAGTTGAGCTTGTTACAGAGAGTTTTCTCCACCGACTGGTTACTCTTCTAGTCCCTATGGAGAATTTCATTGATGCTTTCTACATCTCATGGTTTCATCATTGATTCTATGCTGCTAGAGTCTTCCACATGTCTCATGCTATTGTTCAAAGGAAGTCTATCAACTTGTGTTGACCATTCCTCATAACTGTTGACTTTGCATGTCGGCCATACCCTCAGTTTGTCTCAGAATTACATGATGTTGTAGTCCTATCATGCAGCTTGGCCATACTTTCATCATTGCTAGGTAACCTTGAACCGAGCAGTCGAAATTTCATCATTGATCATTGACTGGGTGGTTTCCCTTATGTTTGATGACAAGACATCTATTCACACATTGGGATTCGTGCAATGTCTTGAATTCCATTAGCCTTATTGGTGGTTTCCTTGCCTTTGTCAACATTTTTCCTCATTGGTTGCTATTTAGAGGGTCTTTTTCATGTACCACTTTCACTAGGCACATGCGAAAGACGCATGGGGTCGTTGGTTCGTGAACATGTTCTTCATCCAGTTTCCTCCAAATCATGAAGCTCCTGCTTTGTACCTCATGCTGAGTGATGAGAGATGCCTTAATTCTCTCCTTTTAGTGAGTCTCCTTCCATCGACATCATCCCATCTATTATGAAAACAAGACCTAGAGTCCTATGAGTACCTTGAGGATTGCAGCCATTAGTGGAAGGTTCTCTCGCCATCGACAGTTGGGAATACACCAATGTCTCTTGATCGATGGATTCTTCAAGTGTTCGACCCCGAATCCTTTATTCACGCTTGTAAGAATGTACTCGGTGCCTTGATACCTACTTTTATTATAGGCGGGTTGTCTCGCATTTGTTAACAATATACCTCAATGAATGGTAATCAAACAATGTCTCATTGTGTTCGACCTCAACTCCTTTATTCACATGATGTAGACTTTCACCTTTGGCGGTGTAGAAGACTTGAAGACATCAATATGTGGCCCTAGCTTTCCTGAGTTGTTGCTTCCTTTTCATTGGACCAATACCTATACGACTTCAGTACCCATGGGAGATCAGATTGTACTCCATTGTATACAAATATCTTCGAATTGATTGAGACTGGTTCTACTGGGCATTGTTCGTGACTATGACAACCTTTCATATGTAACCACACTTGTATTTTCCTATTCATGACCATGGATAGTTGTTTGGTATATTTTCACATGGATCTGCAGTGTAATTCAAATTGGAAACCATGTATGCAAAGTCTGTGCAAAGTGTAATGAGCAACTAGTTCTTCCAGTTGGTTCCCCATCACTCCACTTATAGGTTTTTATAATGTATTTCGGCCATCACAAATATTCCTCTGACCTCACAAATTAGGAGGCATCTGTTATAGAAATATTTTCCTCACCCTATGAAATCTTGCACAAAAGGGCTTTTTCCATTTCCATATGCAGACTTTTTCATCCCTTTTTGCAAATCCCAGATCCAAAAATTACATTTTTTCCACATGTACGCACCTTTCCTACTACACAACATGCATATACATAGGCTGCACCACTACAACCTACATACATCAGGATTTGTGCCCAAAAATGAAAAATGGTGTCGGTTTCCATGTCACAATAGAATATCTATGATCCTTGGCATTCCACATAATAGAAACATTATGAATCGACCCTTTAGTTCCATTTGAAGGCTATAAATGGGCCAATTCTGAGATATGAAAAAGAGGAGAAAGAATTCAACTTTGAGAGAAAAGTTACTCTAGAGAAACTATTCACTTCATATTGACTCTACATCCCTTTGTCCTTTAAGTCTGAACACAGTGTTCATCCCCCAAGCTCTTCCCTTGTTGATTGAGAAATTCATTGTCTCTCTTCTATGATATTTACTTTGGTGGAGGATTGAAGTTGTGGAGGCCTAGTTGGAAGGAACTTAGTTTCTTGGTTTTGAAYTGTGCCGACACGGAAGTCTGTAACTTTTTGACTTATGTTGATCATATATTAATAGAAATACTCTTTTCTCGTCCAATTAATATATTGCAAATATTTGAATTATTATTCCATGGCCGTATTTGTTATGTATATTAATGGACTATGCTATTGAATGTGATAACATCATATATTATCACCATATGCTTTCTTTTCTTGGTTGTTGAGAACTAGTTGCAGGAATATTGCTTTGGGTCAAGTGCTCAACGATGGAATTCATCGAACGTCTGGACGAGGTAGGCCTTTTATCTTTTCTTGCTAGCATATTTGTTTATATAGCATACTTGAGAATCGAGTTGATTTCTGTAGTCATTTCCATATGTTGTGCTTACCCTAGCCATAGAGAGATTTTCCTCATAACAATGAAAGAACACGAAATAAAGGTGGTTATGTATTTCAATATTATAAACTAGGTCAAGTTGTATACCACTTTACAAACTTGGTTATTGGTACAAACCTCCAACTACAAACAATTCCAAGAAATAAATCATCAAAGGTATGATACTTCTTTCCTTACTCTGAGAATGAGAAGTTAATGGAGACCGTTAGTATTATAAGTGATCTCGATGGTCTATTAGAATGACCATATGTATGTAAAAGGAATAATTTTGGCTTCATTTTGAATGTTTTTAAAAAATTTGGAATTATTTTAAAATATACCTCGCCTTAAAATATTTTAGTATGTAAAATATTTTGACTTCTATTAAAATATACCTTTCCATGCCATGCCTTGAATTTCCTTCCCTTGATTTTCCTTTCCTTTCTTTCCATTAACTCGCCACATGCCATACGTTTCCATGCCATGTCTTGCCTTGCCATGCCTTCACATTCCTTTCCTTTACTTTCCTTTCCTTTCCATGCCTTACCATGCCTTACCATTCCATGTCATCCCTTGCCTTCACTTGACTTCACTTTCCTTGCCATTAATAATAACATATCCTCCAAAAATAATATTAATAATAACATATCCTCCAAAAATGTAAAGCTAAAAATATATTAATAATAACATAGAGTGGGGGAAAAGTAAAGCTATTTACTTTTATATTTAAAGTAAAGGCATTTTATATTTTATATTTTATATTTACTTCCCTTTTTGTATGATGCACCACACTAACTAATAATCGTTCAAGTATGAATTAATCAAAGGGAAGACAAGGAAAAGTGAAGTAGATGGAGGAGTAAGAATGGAATTTTGACCCTAGGAATCAAGGTAGGATCAAGATTCAATTTACTACCCTGTTGTTGGGATTATTGTCGGTTTTTGTTCCAGAGCGTATTGCTGATCTAATTGACCAAGTTTCCCCAACTTAATATAAACATTGCATGACTGATTATGAAATCATCTATATTAGTGTCTTTATTATCACCGTGAATGAAATAATATTATATCTACACGACATCGAAGCAAGATTGATTTATCACTTTGAATGAAATGGTATTATATCTACATAGAATATGAACAATATTCATTTAGTTTGGACTTTCAAGAAAAGCATATTGCCGACCTTCATAATATGGCAGCCTCATCGCTGAGGAATTAGAATTTTCCACCTTCGACTATTTCATGACCATACTAGGCCAATGATTTTTATAATTCATAATGTGTTGATAGAGGGATCATATATAGGATCATATATTTTTATATTTGTAGTACCTATGAAGGTTCTCCATGCCTATATTATACTGGTAAAAAATCATTCCAACGAGACATGGATACTTAATTCTTTTAGCTCATTAAATTTSCTAGGCTCAGAAAGATTGCAATGTATAAAATAAACGATTCCGTGATGAATTCTCTSGGTGACAACCATCATGACAAATGCACAAACCATATAGAATAGTATAGATAAGGGAAAAAACATTCATGAACCATATATAAGACTGAGTTCAAATGCTATAGATAGCTAGACATGAATAATAATTCCATACACCAACAAGTAAATGTAGATCACAAAACCCCTATTAGAAATATMTTTCTTCATTTAGTGGCGTTYAGCTGTTAAAGAATAAAAGAGACCTATTCTCAATGATAAAGTTTTAACATAGTGAAATTCAGTGACAAACTTGAATACAATGGAATTCATCACTTGAAGGATCCATATTCATGGTTGAGAGGTTTTGAATTATACTCTGTCATTGGGATTTTAAGTTGTATCAGGCTTGATATTTTAAGTTGTACCAGGTTTGGTATGGGAACCACAACGAATTATTCTAGTTCTTTTAGGCCCACAATTATGCATCAGTCTCATGTGAGACATGGATACTTAATACTTTTAGCTCATTAAACGTGAGATTATAACCATAACGAGCTATTATGGTTCTCTTAGACTTGAAATTTCTTTTGTTACTTGGCAGGGACTTGTTGCTCAGCAAGCAACTGCCCTTGTTCTTCTATTTTCTACATTTTACTCAGATTTGTTTTGCACGAAGGACCTTGATTTATCAGGAAATGGAGGTCATTGTGAATGCCAATAAGGTATTTTCTATGGTTTCGTATTTTCTTCTTGTGAGGAACAATTCAATATGTAATGATTATAACTTGAAATGAAGCGAGATCCCCTTACCGCAATATAACTGAACTCAATACATAATGATTATAACTTGAAATGAGGCGAGATCCCCTGACCACAATAGAATTGAACTGCTCTCAATAGAACAAAATTTTAACAACATTTCACTGTTTCACTTGACAAAAATGCATAAAGAAAGGAAACAACTTAGAAGCTATGGTTTTTTCAGATATATTTGTCTTGACTTACATGTATTAGGATGAGAATGTACTACATCCCTAAGATAAGTTGCACCAGGATAACCAACATCTATCAAACTATTGTGTTTAGGCACCTTGAATGCAATCAAACACCTTCTGAACTCTCACAAGCTATTTGATCGAACCCTAACTAATTCCATCCACCCCTAACTAATTCCATCCACCCTGTTGCACATAATGATCGATTCTCATCTCCTAATTTTTAATCATACCAGTGAGTGCTTCAGATGAGGGAGTGCTTCTGAACAAGGCCATTGAATCTAGTGACTACATGATATCTAGGGAGGGAGGATCAAACCCATATAAGTGTGAGTGTGATGCATGGTGACCATGTGGAGCAGTCAACATGCATGTAAACCAGGTGGAATCACTGTTGCATAAACCAAAAGAATATTAATAATAACATATGTCTCACGGAATCAACAACTAGTTGGGCACGTACTCACGTTACGCATGTTATCCAAGTGCTACCACTATAACCTCCAGGTGTGCCCATGATGCCTCTTACGTGAAACACACGATAAGTCGGGGGGATTTGAACTCGAAACCTCATGAAAATATTCACGACACTTGCCAATTGAGCTACCCACAGGGACTATTTACTTTTATATTTAAAAGTAAAGCCATTTTATATTTTATATTTTATATTTACTTCCCTTTTTTGTTTGATGCACCATACTAATTAATAATCGTTCAAGTATGAATTAATCAAAGCCCGCACACAAGGAAAAGCGCAGTAGATGGAGGAGTAAGAATTGAATTTTGACCCTAGGAATCAAGGCAGGATCAAGATTCAATTTACTACCCTGCTGTTGGGATTATTGTATGTTTTTGTTCTAGAGCTTATTGCGTATCTAACTATATTAATATGTCTTTATTATCACTGAATGAAATAGTATTATATCTACACTAGATCTGAACAAGATTGATTTATCACTTTGAATGAAATAGTATTATATCTACACAGAATATGAACAAGATTGATTTAGTTTGGACTTTCAAGAGAAGCATATTGCCGACCTTCAGAATATGGCGGCCTCATGGCTGAAGAATTAGAAGTTTCCACCTTCGACGATTTCATGAACATACTAGGCCAATGATTTTTGGAATTCATAATGTGCTAATAGAGGGATCATATAGGATCATATATTTTTATATT
>ML819543.1:56081-68147 GCA_009831015.1 Picea engelmannii
GTTATTTTGTCTTTTTCTCTTTTGCATAGTATGTCAATTTAAAGGTTAAAATTTTTAACGCAATTTTTTAAAAGATAAATTTTTCATTAAAGTTTTATTATGGAAAATTGAATTTTTAATTAAAATTTTATTATTAAAAAGTTAATTTTTTATTAAAACTTTGTTGTTGAAGAGCATAATTTTAAACATAATTTTTAAATTAAAGTTTTATTATTGAAAACTATTATTTTTATTAAAATTTTATTATTAAAAAGTTATTTTTTTTATTAAAACTGTGTTTGAAGAGTACAATTTTAAACAAAAACTTGCACAATCTTTTAATCAAAATTTAATACTAAAAGGTTAATTATTGAAGAACACGATTTTAAAACAAAAAATTTCATTATCGAAGAACACAATTTTAAACAAATCTTTCTTTGATAGGAAATATAAAAATTTAAAACATCAAAATATATTTTACCAAGTAAAAGAAATACACATTCCAACCCTAGGTCCATCTAAATAATTTGTCACCGTACAAGTATTCTAATAATTTGGGTAATTAATATCCAACCCGATGCAAAGTATTTAAGACTATGTAGTGGAGGAATGCCTCATTGATGATGCATAAACCCATGGTATGGATGACCAGCTGACGCGACTTACTTACATCAACCCAGTCACTTATTCCCATTATTGCATCATAGAAGTATGGCGTATGCGGATGTCCATAGCCTATTGCAGCGCAATGATCGTCATACATTGATTTTCAATGAAGGTTGAGGGGACGACAACCAACCAGATATTTGAAGGGTCATAGCGTACAAGAAGACGTCATGCCAAATTTGAATTTGAGTGCGTCATGCCCATTTAAATTTGAATTTGAAAATGATCCCTCTCATTTTTTAGAATTTCAGCACCATTACATTCATTTGAATATGAGTAGGAGCCATCGACATTTTATTCATAATGGTGGTTAGCAAAGCCTGATGCCACCTTGGATAATTTTAATGAATGACTATGACAAGCATGAGATTAATCTAGCCAAGTTTCCAGAGAACTGTATATCGACCATTCTCTCCTTCACTACTCCACATGACATTTGCAAATTGTCAATCGTCTCTGAAATCTTCAGATCTTCGGCCTATGATGACTCTCTCTGGATAAAATTCCTTCTCCAAAAATGCTATCGGATTCGACATATTCAACCTTATCTTAGTCATTTTCCCTCGAGCCTTCAAAGTGACCGTCTTCTCCCAACAACAGCATGTGGGGGTCGCCTCTCCAACGTTCTCTAAAGAAAAATTGCAGTACACTCACTTATGTTGGGTGTTGTACATGCCTTAACTTATCACTAATCAATTTTACAAGGTAATGGCCATGGATCTGTGCCGACAGGAATGAAAATCGATCCTAGTGAGCAGGATGCTCCTCCAATCCTAACAGTGATAGCCCATGCCTTCCAGCTAATCAATGAAATCAAATCCCATGTTCCATGCAGTGGAAAAAATACAGAAGGGACTGCTTACAGCCAGTGATTTTACCCCCATGAACGTTGTGAGATAAAATGGAATCCTCTTAATCTTATACAAAATACGTCTCTGGGTATTTAGAAGAGATCGATTCAAGAAGGTTACAATGAATATTGCAAGCTCTAGCTACTAAGAGAGATCATGATTTTTTTTCATGAGTTTAGATGACCAATTGGAGAGAGCCTATTCCAGTCCTCTCTATTATCCTCGCGTAAGAGGGAGGGTGAGGAGTAGCATATTTAATCATGTTCGGGTCTCCAATACTATTTTTCCTTCTTCATCTCAACCTGCAGTTGTGCTTCCACCTTCATCTCTTTTGTGTCGCTAATCTACCAACACTTCTTCCTCCTGGAACACCCATATTCTTGTTCATGTTCATTCTTCCTCTTTGGTGGGTTAGTGGGAATCTTAGCCTGCTTCATCTTATACAAGAAACCATTCTTGGGATTCAAATTATGAAATGAATGAAAATTTTCAACATCTATATCTATCCCAGTGAGGACCGGGAAGTTTCCATGGTGATTATTCCTTTGTGAATCACATAATAAGATATTCAATAGGGAGTAGCAGGGTTGTAAGAGCATAAGAAACAAACCCCTTGAGATGAAATGGACACCCTTGAATCTCCCACTAAGATATAATAGGATAGAAGGCAGGCCAAGGGCACTCGGTAAAGGGAACAGGGAATTCCCTCGCCATCAGATTTCCCAAAGACAAGGAGGATTTCAAGTGAAAGTATAACCCTATTTCTACTCTCATGGATGGAGCCTCTCCACATCAGGTCCAACCTTGAACAAGAGAGTGATGATCAATGGAAAATGACCTTTCCGAGCTTCTAGGATACCCATATTATTCAATCAATCCCTACATAGACTGCACAATAGCCACTATAGCCCACATCCACCAATGGAAAAATACAATGGATTAGTCAAACCATTAGATTCGTAACTACTATTGCACAACAAGGCCCATGAATGCTTGTTACTGATATTTTGACTCTGGTCACAACGCTCAAAAGAAAATTAGTTTTGAAACAACAAACTTAGAAGGAGGATACCTACAATCTCAAATATCTCTTTCTCCAACTCGTAACATGGGATAGTTCACAACATCAATTCTCTTAAGAAAACATTAACATTCGAACCCTCGATTGACATGACCAATGAAAAAATTACTTTATCACCAATTCCCACTCCAACGGTGCAGATGTGAATTACTAGATTACTTACCAAATTGCAGGAATGACACCAAACACTTAGTCTGGCTCATGTGCAACTTCAACAAAAACACCAAGTAGAACTCACAGCGAACGATCAAACCTATGGACAATATCAACAAGAGGTATAGGCTCACCGTGATCCAGGTGTATATTGGTGGCCACCCACCTATTCCACTTGGACCCACACCATTGTTTCTTTCAGTTTTTTAGTTTCCTTAATTGTAGCACAATTTACTATTTTTTGAAGTTTTTCGGGTCCTAAACTTTCGGAGCCGTTTTGAGGACCTAAACGACATTTTCGGGCATGAATTCTTCGATGAATATGATTCTGTTCCAGACTTAGACTCATTATTCGTTGTTATCAGTGTATTCCTTGGATAGATCTTTCTAACAATGTATCATGTGCATCAAACAAATATAGTATGCGAAAGTTACGACCCCGGGAAACTGATGTACCAATTTACCCCAACGGGGCCCATATTCTGGTGTTTCATCTCCTAGAGTTAAGTTTTTGGATGTTTAGGGTTTTCCATTGTTTCTCGATAATATATAGGCCTTCAAGCCTCATTGTAACACAAAGTTCAGAGGCCAGTAGCCACCACATCTCTTCTCATAGATAAGCTACCAACGCCTAAGCTATTGTATTTCCATTATATCTGTAAGCATATTTCAGCCATTTGTTGTTAATGAAATGAAGCTTTACTTCCGCTGCATCTCCGTGTTTATTTGTATTTCTATATTTCATTACGTTACTGCATAAATCTGCATCAGTGGTATTAGAGCAGTCTGCTCTTTCTCGATCCTTCTTTGCATGTCCTCAACGAGGTTAGGGTATAAGGATTTAGGGCTCGATCTGGTTGAACCGTTGTAAGATCATCCTCGCAAACCGTGATGCTCACCCATGGGGGAAGAAATGAAAGATGAGGGAGCAAGAGATCCTATCAAATTATTGCTTGAGGATGCATCTACATCCAACAACCACTCTGGAGGTGCCACTCCTTTTAAGGTACAAGTAACATTTGACATTCCCATATTTGAGGGCCAAATAGATGCATATGTCATTGATAGATGGTTGAATATATTAGAACGATATTTCTCGGTTCATGACTTTTCCGACCGAGAAAGGATTATTTTTGAACTCCTTAAAGCCGCCCCCTATGTCAAGGACTGGTGGGAAACCTACTGGGAGCAACAGAGCGAGGGGGAACCCTCTCTGTTCTCGGTCGCACCCACTTGGAATTCTTTTCTATACACCATCAAGGAAAAATATTATCCCATGGGGAGCTATGAGGAAAAATAAATATAATGGACTACGTTGCAGCAACAAAGGGACCAAGATGTGCATGAGCTAACAAATATGTTACATACCCTACACACAAAGTTGGGTATCAAAGATTCGGAGAAACATTTGGTGTTAAAGTACCGCAATTTCCTTCATAGATACATTTAGGAGGAAATGGAGTTCCTATACATCTCCTCGCTTGGTGAATCATACCGGTATGCTGCCAAGATTGAGCAGAAGTTCAAACATAAGAAGCGATACTTTGGGTTTGCGAATTAGAAGTAAGGGAAAGGTACCCCCAAACCATCGAACAAAGGACCAAGCTAGGGCGAGGAGGCCCAAGACAACCCGCCAAAGCTGTAAGCAAAGAATAACACCACGAAGCCAAAAAAGGACACGAGGAAGTTGTGTGAGTTCCATAAGAGCTCCACTCATAACACAAGTGAATGTCAGGCCAAGCAGTCATTGGTAGTCGAGTTGAAGTCTTATGAATCGGAAGCAGGCTCCAACTCTGAATCAGGACCTGACAAGGGGAATGAAATGGGAAAGAATATTATCAATGCAGATCCCAACGCCACCATTGCTACCACAAATATCCAAAAGAAGGAACCATAAGATCTAGAGGAGGTAGAGCGCCTCTTCCATTCTCATATGTGGGTAAAGGGATCCCCGTTGCAGTTCATTTTTGACAGCGAGAGCCAGAAGAACCTCATATTAGTAGAGGTTGTGAAACAGCTGGGCTTGCTGACCACAACACACCCACAACCATACACCATCAAGTGGCTGCACCAAGTATGAGACCTCCATGTCAATCAACAATGTCGCCTTCCCTACAACATCAAGCCCTTCATGGATGAGGTATTATGTGACATTGCTCCTCTTGATGTTTCTGATGTATTATTAGGCCAACCATACTTGTGGAAGCAACATGTTGTGTATCAGTCCAGGCCTCATGCTATTATTATTACTTTGGGAAATAAGCTATACAGTATACCAGAAATAACACCGCCTACATGCATCTCTTTGATTATTGCAAAACAATGCAGTAAGCTCATTGCAAAAACCAAGAAATTTGTTTTCCTGATGATTTAACCTCAAGGAAAGAAGAAGACAGTGGCCACGACCTCCAGATAGGGACCCTCTACACGACAACAACAGATGGATAAGGTCATGGAGGAGTATTAGGACATATTCACCTCCCCCGCAGGGGTGCCTCTACACTGTCAGGTCAAGCACCCCATCGATCTAACCCCAGGTGCGTCACTGCCCAATAGATCAATCTATCGGTGCTCAGTTATGGAGAATGACGAAATCAAGAGGAATACTCATGAGTTGTTATAGAAAGGTCACATCTGACCGAGTTCATCACCCTGTGGGAACCCGATTGTGTTGGTGCAAAAGAAGGATGGGACTTGGAGAGTCTGCATTGACTATCGAGCACTGAACAAGATCACTGTCCGGAATAGGTACCCGATCCCATGGATTGATGACCTTCTAGACCAACTCAAGGGAGAAAAATATTTCATCAAGATCGACTTGAAGTCTAGGTATCACCAAGTACAATCGAACCCTCTGATGTGTGGAAGATTGCCTTCAAATCCAAGGAGGGCCTTTTTGAATGGCTAGTCATGCCTTTTGGGTTGACGAATGCCCCTACAACCTTCATGAGACTAATGGACGACATCTTGCAAGAATGCACCAAATAATTTGTAGTGGTGTACTTGGATGACATTGTTATCTTCAGCCAGACTTGGGAAGAGCACCTCCACCACATCCGACAGGTCCTCCAAACACTGCAAAAACACAAGTTGTGTGCCAATTTGGAGAAGTACACTTTTGGCATGACCCAGGTTCAGTATCTGAGATACATTATTGATGAGAAGGGGGTGGATGTGGATCTATCCAAGATCTAAGTCATTCAGGATTGGCCAGCCCCAACCACCCTAACAGAGCTCCACAACCTTTTGGGTCTTGCCAATTTCCACTGCAGGTTCATGTTTGGATTCTCTCATATCACTTGGCCCTTGAGTCAAGTTACCAAGGGAGGAGTGAAAGAAAAATTATTTTGGTATGAATCCCAACATAAGGCATTATAAGATTTGAAGCATCGCCTCTGCTCTGCACTAGTGCTCACATTACCATACTTGCAACAACCATTTGAGATCGAGACAAATGCCTCTCACTATGCTATTGGGGCAGTCCTTACTCAACAGGGGAATCCAGTGGCATACCAGAGTGAGACGCTTTCCGACACAGTCCAGAAGTATCCCACTTATGAAAAAGAGATGTATTCCAATGTGCAGGCTTGCCGACAATGGAAGCATTACATTTTGGGAAAGGAAATGGTCATCTAGAAAGACCACCGACCCTTTTAGTTCATACAGACACAAGGGAAGTTGTAGAATGATCTCCATAAGAAGTGGTTCACATACCTGCAACAGTTTCATTTGAACATTAAGTACAAGAAAGGAAGCACCAATAATGTTGCAGATTGCCTCAGTCGACCACCTATCATGGCACTAACCAAGGTGCTCAACTCTTGTGGGCACGAGACTTTCGATTCTCCTCTTCTCTACAAAAGTGATCTAGAATTCGACCACACATACAATACACTCTTGGAGGGTAAGCAAGTTCCTAATTTTCACCTCTAGGATGCCCTGCTATGTCACCCGGGACACCTTTGTGTTCCTTCAAGCGAGCATGCCAAGATGATTTGGGAGGCTCACTACAGACTGGTTGCTTGGCATTTCAGGGTTGAGAAAATCGTGGCAATACTAGAAAAGTATTTCTATTTGCCGAACCTTCGACAGGATGTGAGGAAGTACATCAAGTCCTTCAATTCTTGTGCCATTGCCAAACCGACCATCAAGAAGCAAGGCCTCTATACTCCGCTGCCTACCCCTAGTTGACCTTGGGAATTCATCTCCATGGATTACATGTTGGGCCCTCCTTCTACTAAGCATGGGAATGACTATTTTTTTTTGTTCGTTGACAGATTCTCGAAGATGTCCATTATGATGTCCTCCAAGAACAATATCATAGCAGAAGCCACTGATAAACTCTTCTTTGAACGAGTGTGGATACACTTTAGGATCCCATAGTCTATCATATCATATCAGGACAACAGGTTCCTTAGTACATTTTGGTCTAGCCTCTGCTCGATGTTGGACACCAATCTCACCAAGTTCACATCTTTCCATCCGCAAACTGATGGCCAGATAGAGGTTGTCAACCAGATGATTGTACACATTTTGTGCATGTACAACTCAAAGCATCCATGCACATGGGATGAGAGCCTCCCCTATGTACAAGACAACTACAACCAGGCTCTCCATAGCTCAACCAACCACAACCCCTTTCAGGTGGGCTTGGGATTCCAGCAACTATGTCCCATTGACGTAGCCATGCCATTTGTGGTTACTTAGGCATATTTAGCCCATGTCCAGTCTGAGGCTGACAAGCTAATCGAATTCATTGAGCACATTCAACACATCCACCAACAGGTTCATGACATCTTGGACAGAGCCAATGCTAAGTACAAGAAGAGACATGATCAACATCGGGTGCCACATAACTTCCAAGTGGGTGACAAAGTGTGGCTACATTTGCAAAAGGAGCACCTTGTTGGACCCTACTGCAAGATTCGCATGCTCCGATATGGGCCATACATCATCACCAAAGATGTAGGGGACAATTCCTTTGAGCTCAATATTCCACCATTCATTAGTCTGCACCCAGTGTTCAATGTGGACCGCCTTCGGCCCTACATTCCACCTCTACTAGACACATCCGACATGGTAGAACAACTCACACCAATAGAGTTAAACCCAGATTGCATGGAACAAGCTAAAACTGATCGGTTTATGGACACAAAAATTAAGAACACCCACTAGTAGAGGATCCATCTATATCGAGTTGTCAAAGCAGGCCAACTCCTTCACCAGGGCAAGTGGCTCACCAGGGACCAAGTTCAGCAGAAGTTTCCTCATTTCATGGAGGAACTCAATGCAATGGGGACCATTTATTCCTAAGGGGGGAGGAATGATCTAGGTGGATATTGGTGGCCACATACCTATTCCACTTGGACCCACACCATTGTTCCTTTCAGTTTTTCAGTTTCCTTATTTGTAGCACAATTTACTATTTTTAGCAGTTTTTTGGGTCCTGAACTTCCAGAGCCTTTTTGAGGCCCTAAACGAGGTTTTTTGGGCATGAATGCTTCAGAAAATATGAGTTCGTTTTGGACTTGACATTCATTGTTGGGAGTGTATTCCTCGGATAGATCTTTCTAACGATGTATCATGTGCATCAAACAGAGATAGAATGCCAAAGTTACGACCCCGGGAAATTGATGTACCAATTTACCCCAGTGATGCCCATATTCTAGCGTTTCATCTCCTAGGGTTAGGTTTTTGGATATTTAGGGTTTTTCATTGTTTCCGAATAATATATAGGCCTTCGGGCCTCATTGTAACACAGAGTTCAGAGGCCAGTAGCCCCCACATCTCTTCTCAGAGATAAGCTACCAGAGCTCGAGCTATTGTATTTTCATTATGTCTGTAAGCATATTTCAATCATTTTTTGTTAATGAAATGAAGCTTTACTTTTGTTGCATCTTTGTGTTTATGTGTATTTATTTATTTGTTCCTACATAAATCTGGATCACACTGAGCCTTGCAATAATTATATGACATCGAAGTCTCACTACACACAAATACAAGGTCTCAACATGCTAAAATTTGTACCACCTTCATCAACCTCTTCGACCAAGTCGATGAGTTGTACAGGAACATACCTAACACCTCGAAGGAGGTTCTGGACATTCACCTTATCACAAAATCTCGATCGTAAAGGCTCATCTTCAGGTTTTGGATTCGAATAACATCATGCTCTGCTCATGGATCCAAAAGTCCACACTAGAAAATATGGAGCTGCAACAAAAGATTGGGGTGGCCGAGGAATCAATCCACAATGGGCAAGCCCAACTCAAATAATTTTCAGAGTTGCTCAAATATTGTATTACCCTTTGGAACAATGCTAGAACCACTTGCAAAATATGATGAAAATTATCTCTATTAATGACATGGTTCGCATGGTTGAAGAAAAGGATTCCCAACAAAAGAACAATTTGGATTCCCTACCCCTTAGCGTGCACCAAGATGCAATGACAATCATCGTGAGCAAGACCAAGGAAATCAGTTTTGCTTGGGCGGAGAAGCAAAATATTTCCAATTTTTCCAACGAGTCAACTGATAAGTCCCAAGTTTTCTATACTCAGTTGGAAACTGTGGAGATCAAAACCACCCCCATGCTTGCAAAAATAAAGAAAACTGACATGAAATATCCCCAAGTCACCACAATTGATACATATTAAAATGGTCTAGCTCACTCAACAACTCCACACGACCCTTAATGTATCTAACAGTTGGTTCTAGGAGTTCATTAAGGAATTCATGAAGTCATTTCCTTGCATGGCATCAATCACACCATGAGAAAGAATGTTGGCTTGAGGGCGATCCAAGTAATAGTGTTGGGGGATTATTTGCACTCAAAATTTTGGGGTAAATATTGTGCATGCGCATAAAAATAGTTTTGTGCGCACTCTAGTTTTGTATGCACATCAACAAATTCATGATAGATGAAATAAGGTATGTATACTAGTAAGATCTCTATAATGCATGCTAAGAATTTGAAAGATACTCCATGCACGTAAAATGAAGAAGAAGATCATCATGAATCTTCGCTAATGATTAACTCAAACAACATGAGGGATCATGGAGAAATTAAGGGATGATATGGAAAGTTAGTTAATACTACCATGACTCTAAAGAGGTTACGTGGGATGCATGTGGGTG
Organism: Picea engelmannii; assembly: GCA_009831015.1. Lineage (NCBI taxonomy): Eukaryota > Viridiplantae > Streptophyta > Pinopsida > Pinales > Pinaceae > Picea > Picea engelmannii. The sequence continues at coordinate 65,949 of ML819543.1, forward strand.
GTAAAAGCATGCAAAATTTGTATTCAATAGAGCGAGTGGAGAAGAGGTGAAAATGACAGAGTGCCATAACATAGAAGGAAAGTAAAAGGGGCAACAAAGACATAGAGAGGAGTTTGGAGAGTCTGAGGTGTGTATTAGAGAAGATAAATAAAGAGTATTTTTTTCTTGCATGAGTCATGTCGTGAATCTGAAGAGTAGTTTTGTATGTGGCTAGAACAGTTTTTTTAAGGAGTCTATAATAGAGTTAGCTTAATGTTATGTGTAGATTTTGATAGAAAATGCATGGATCCTTTTAATGCATTATTGATAAAATATATGAGAGTGTAAGGTGTTATTACTAATGAATTATGAGTCTGTTGGCCCATGTATGCCATTATTTGAATGGAAAAAATATAAATCTTCTATTATTCCTGTCATTTACTGTGTTTATTGTGAGTTCAATGGATCAATATGGTAATGTTGTTTGATGTTAATATTATAATAAACTATAAGGAATTGAATGAGTGTCAGTCTGAGTGGATTTATAATGTATTTTAACCCTTAATATTCTACACAAGTCCAGATGGTCTCTGTGATTCTCTTGGATTCTTGGGTGAGACCTTCTTTAGTCCTAGACATAGGATTGATATGTTGAAGAATTTGGGTTTTGTTGGTCAAATCTGGATGAACCATAGGTCATCAACCCCCAACATTTGGAAGGATGTGTGCAAGTGAGACAATATTTTGTTGAGCAATTACGCATAGATCTATGATCTACTACATTCTCTATATATATGATACACTATTAGTAGAAGGGGATCAACAGATTTTTTGGAAAAACGAAAGAGGAACTTTGATTGTGGAATAAAACGATATGCTCAAGAAATATAATGCATTTAATGAAAAAAATGGGATGTGTGTGTTGGAATGTATAAGAATAGAGAGAAATTACAATCGAATATGAGATTGTAGTCAATGGATGTACCCAAACATGAGAACTCTATAAATGACCATTGAAAAGGAAATAACAATAATATATACCCCAAAGTAGATACTCTACTCTAGAGAGATCGTACTTTAATTTTTTTAATGTTGCTCTCTTTTGTTGTAAGCATTTTACCATGCACTTGTTTTTTGAAGTAAGTACTATGCATTTGAGTGATGTTCTTAGCATATTACTAAGGAAGTTGTTTTTATGGAGATGATCATATTTGAGATTCTTGAGCAATCAAAAAATTATATTCATAGTACATTTTTTAGCACAAAGAGAAAGTGTGATTTGTTGAAAAAATTGTGCAAGAGTGAAAAACCAAAACCCTACATCCATGGAGAAGGATTGCAATATTGCAATAGAGGAATGCTTAGGATTGACAGTGAATTATGGAGTTACTATCAAATATGCAATATGAATCTTCTGATAGATGGTATAGGAGGGATCGATTTCACTATGCATAGATGACTTGTTCCATCTTAACACAATATTTAAGGTGTTAATAAGAGATTCTATGGCTTATACACAATTTGAAAATCGAAGTGTATTGTTCTAAATGAGAAACAATTTCTTCGAGTTTTATGTGATACATACTCTTGTAAATGATAAAAACCCTAAACATTATGCTGTGTAATTTCGTAAGAAAACACACAGTAGTCTTGGCATGTCTAACAAAAAATGTTATACCTTCATTCATATCTTGGTGGATCTATCCATGGCTTCCCTTTAAATATACTTCTCATAATTTGTCAATCTTGGGGATTTGAAGTGCCAGAAAATAGTAGGAAAATCCTCTAAAAAGCAAATCTATGTAGCATCTACATATTTGAAAAAGATGATTGTATTGAGAGAATCAATATATGACTTGAGAAAAACCACAATGGTGCAATGGATGACTAGGGATACTTATTGTGAAATTCTCAAATAAAGTTAATCTAAATATAGTAAACAAAGTTGGGTGAGAGGGTGTGATACTAAAGAGATACTTGAGAAGAGAAAACCTTAGGAGAACCTTGGCCAATGGATCTAGTTGAAAGAGAGAGGTTATATGGAAGGGAAAAATATAAAAAATATTAAAAGCTAGATCTAAGAAGAGTAGGTGTGGACCAATTCTCTATTAACAAATGATGTAAATAAAGGTCCTAAAAGGGAAGTGCATAACTTGGAAACAATCAATAAACAAAGATAACAAAAAATATCTATAATGTGGAGCATGTAGTTAATTAAGT
>ML819544.1:53143-69434 GCA_009831015.1 Picea engelmannii
AGTTGGATGATGATGACACATTGACTTCCTCGTCGACAAAAAGGCTAGAAGAAAAAATAGAACATCTACAGTAAACCATTAAAAATATATCCTTAAGAAGAAGTGAGGTGTGGTGTACCACATGCACTTGCAGTATTAACAATAAAGTACCTGGAGCAGTGGATACACATTGAGTGCAAGAAGAAACATATTGTAACATATGCAAAACCTTGACCGACCATACTGTATAATATTTCTTGCACAACTTGAAAAATACCAAGTGGTTCCATATCCATGAAATGAATAGCCACAAAAAATCTGAGTATCATCTAAATGCATGAAAGAGAAATGTAAATATAGTCTATCACACCGAGGAAACTGATCATAATAATGACTATGGGAGAAAAATTGATTATTATGGTCAATTTCATGGTTGAGGTGGTTGAGGTCAAGATGGATTCCAAGGTTGGGGTCGAGGTGGAGGTTGACCTTTATATTACAATTGATGGAAATATAACCACATTAGCCCCGACTACCCTATAAAATATTGGGTCGACTTGAAATTCTGTAACATTTGTGGCGTTGGTGATCATTCACTTTAATATTGTCCAATAGTACTTGACAATATCATGACAAAAAGGAACGTCAACCTCCTACACACATTCTCAAAATAAGAAGTGTTAAATTAAAAGAACTTACATGTCATCACCAGATTGGGCACAGGATGAGATAATATCCCCTTACATGATCGACAAATAGGGAATTCTAATCAATTTCGAAATCCAGATAAAGAAGAACAGATTATGAGGGAAGCACTTAAATTCTTTAGAAAATTTAACTAAGACCAACCAAACAAAGGAAGACAAAACAAAGATATTGTACAAGAATTCTTACTACTCTTAAAATAAAATAATTCAGTTGGTCAATTGTTATATATGGTTAATATACTAAGAGAGTATAAAGAAGGACAAATACCATCTAAGGACATTAGACAACTCTCCTATAATAATAAATATTATGACCCACGGGTCGACTTGTAAATTCATGGGGTGTTTATTAACCAGAAAGTCATCGAATTTGGATCACAAGAAAATATCGTACATTGAGAGACATGGATATGGTTGGTCTAGCCTTCGTTAGTGCCAACTCTAAATTACCTAAAGCTAGCATATCAAATATTAATAGAACCTATTAGTATACTGAGAAACATTGAAACTTATATCATGGGTATATCGACATCAGTCGACTTTGAAGTAATCGACTTAGTCAAAGGAATGAGATCATATGCAACACTTTTCGTTCGGTCATGGGGACAAAAAATGAAAGAAAATATCTCCCTTGAAAAAGACAGAATCAAGTTAAAAGGGAATGGAAGAAAAATAATAACTCCTCTAGATCCTAATGAAGGGAAACCATGGAGTGAGTCATTGGATGAAGATCATGAAGTATGATGTATGTACAAGATAATCAATGAACAAAGAGATTACATTGAACCAAATGTGCAAGGAGAAATCTCAAAGAGTATCCCCTATCGGTCGAAAAAAAATTCGACTCATCTCTATAGAACTAGAAGATTGAAAATTATAAGGTGCACTCAAAAGATTGTTTGACCATTGAATCCATCCCAATTAAACATTCTATAACATGCTATTCAATTCAAGAAATACTTATATTTTATGAAAAGAAACTTCAAAAAACACCTACACTTATTCCGACCGAAAGCACAGTGAAAAATCCACTACGTTACAAAGAACAAAACGTTACATCGACACATGTCGAGGAAGTTTCTAAATCTGTCAGAGAAAAAGGAAGAACTCAAATCTTAGTAGAAACCTTTACAGCAAAATCCACAAGGTGGTGAGAAACAAATTCCCCAAGACTACAAACGTGGAGAACTGTATCAACTTACTTTGTAGAATGTTTCAGAGAAATGAAACTAGCCAAATCTGCTCATATTCTTGTTTTCAAGATTGGGTATGATCTAGTCAAAGATATTCATCGTTGCTAGAATGAATGGAGTAGAATAGAATAAAAAAATGAAAGGGTATGTCCCCACATGTTTCCAAGCACATTAGATGAAATACCAAATAAATGGTACAAGATTGAAGAATCTCGTGGTCATACGATAAATTGGTCTGACGTCAAGAAAAATGTATAAAAGAATTCAAATTCACATGAGAGGAGGAAAATCTAAGAGAAGGAGAACAATAGATCAAAATTTGCTTAGAAAATGTGACTCCAACTACATGGAAGGAAAAATGGAAGATGACGGTCGATATAGGATTGACATCGACTTGCAAACTTGTTTCGATAGAAAATATTGGAACTATGACAGCATGAAGAATCAACATGGATAATATAAGTTGTTCAGGCTAGATCTTCCGATGGAAAATTGATCACTTGGTTTTGAAAAACAATGTAAAATCAATGCTAAATATATATAAGGAAGGAAAAGAAGATCACAAATAGCCCGAATTCCTAGAGAGATTCACCATAATCGAAGAAGGGGAACATTATCTCGATGAAGAAAAACCACCAATGTGGATGGATGATGAAATAAAAACTAAAGAATTCAACATATCAAATGAAAATCAACCAAAAATGGCATGATTAGACGACTATTGGACAAAGAAGGAGACATCGGACATAGTATATTTACTCAAATAATATCAATATGTATTTGCCTGAGACTATTAAGATCTAAAATATCTTGTAGAAGAAATGGGAAAGATGAAAATTGAACTCATTCCAGGAGAAAAACCAATCAAAAAGAGACCTTACAAATTAGCTCACAAATACAAGCCCATTGTTCATACAGAAATTGAAGGAATGTTATCATAAAGCATCATATATCCAATCGACAAAACTAAATGGGAAAGTACTATGGTGGTTCAACCAAAGAAGCACGACCCTAAGAAGTTAATAATTTGCATCGACCTCAGAGGTCTCAACAAACTAGCTTTAACAAATTCATTTCACACTCCCTTCTTCGATGAAATAATTAATGAAGTCGCGGGTCACAAATGTTATTCATTTGCAGACATATTTTCAGGATATAATCAGGTACCAATAGCTAAAGAGGATCAACATAATATAACATTTGTCTCATAATTTGGCTCTTTTTCCAATAAAGTTATGTTGCTTGGACTAAAGAATTCCCTATCATTTTTCTCAAAAATAGTGGTCAAATAATTCCAGGAGTATATATACAACACAATGGTTGTTTACTTCAATGGATGGACAATATATAGCTTATTCAAAAACCATATACAATGGCTTAGACTGATGCTTGAATGATGTATACAAATCCAACTATCTCTTAACATTAAAAATGTGTATATTTGCCACACCAATTGGAATTTGGTTAGGCCATGTGGTATGAAACTTTAAGCCTCCTGTAAATCACAAACAACATAAAATATTCCTTGGGCATACTGGATACTACAAAAAAATATTCTCCATTATTCAGATATCACATTCCCAATGAATGAGCTTCTTCAGAAATAAATTGAGTTCAGATGGAGTCAAGACTACTAGGAATCATTTGAATTCTTAAAGAAGAAATGTGTTGAATCCCCTATATTAGAATTTCCCAACTAGTTGAGAAGGTTTCATGTCCATGTTGATGCTTCAAACATTTCTTCCAGGTTGGTTCTAGCACAACCATATGACGACAAAGTCGACTACCAAAACTCATATTCCAGTTAGAAATTGAACAAAGTAGAAAGGAACTATTTGACCACAAAAAGGGAAGCTTGGTCGATAATATTCACATTACAAAAGTTTCGACATTACCTACTCATCCAACCCTTTCACATTCTTTATAGATCACATGGGATTAAAATATTTAGTTAATAAACTGGTTCACCAAGGAAAGATTTGTTGTTGGTTGCTATTATTCCAAGAATTTAAATTCGAGATAATCATCCAACTTAGGAAAAATAACTTTTGACTCGACCATCTATCTTGAATTGAAATAGGAGGGGAGCCGACATGCATAGATGACGACCTCCCATATGCACATCTATTTCGAGTCGAAGCTGCCCCAAACTATCTAGAGGATATAACAAAATTTTTGGAAGATGGAAAGGCTTGAGAGGATCTTTCGAAAACTAAAAAGAAGGTTCTACAACTAAAAGCAACACCATTCACCCTTATAAATGGATATCTATACAAAATGGGACCCGATGATATCCTAAGGAGATGTTCTCTTGGGCCTTATGTTGTCAAAGACATTCAACTGACTAGAACAATTCAAATTTGAACCTTATTATGGAATCCATTCAAGAAATTAATTAATGGAGCTCCTTTAAAAAAGTATTATACATAGAAGGTGAGAAAACCTATTGGAAAAATTAGCAGGAAAAATTCCAACAGGGACTGACTAGAGATGGAAAGGAAAATATAACAGTGTGTTCAAAGTCGGAAAAATATAGACTAATCACATAATTAAGAAAATAAATCATGCTTGTATTAGTAAACCAAAGTCATTTATAAAATTCAAAAACAAAACTACAAGCATAACAAACATCTAGAGGGAAAGATCAATATTAAATAAATTTCAAAGCCTCAAAGAAAAGCAATGAAAAAGTAGAATGGAGAGAGAAATAAGCCCATGGTTGAGCCATAGACTAAGTATAAGAATACATGATCGATGCACCACTCCATCTCCTGACTTAAGACAAATCCTCATGAAAATACATTCAATTGATTGAGACAGATCCAAATCAAGAAAGAAAGATTAAAGAGAGCATGGTTCAAGTGAGCGTGGTTATCATACAAAGGGGGTGAAGTAAAAAAAAATGAGGAGAAAACTATCTATCAAGAACATCGAATAAGTATTTCCGACAATAAAAAATCCAATGAATCAAGAGAAACATTCAATCGATCCATATACCAACGACATATCAGTAGAGGATACCTAGTCAATCGAACACAAGAAAACCCTGACCATGAAAAAATCGACTCTAGAAAATACGGTGCATTTAAATCGCATTAGGAAAGGACCAATGAGAATCAAATAAACATTAATGACCAACACGATGGATAATATCATTGCACAACCATCAAGATAATTGTTAGTTTCCTCGACACATACGATAACCAATTTTAAAACACTTCAATTAATGATCGATACGACTTGCAAGAATTCCAACTAAGCAATAACCTAGACATACACTCATATGATTCAACCATATGATTAATAATTATAACAAAAGGGAATGAATCTCGAGAACAACTAGATGCATTTAATTTGAATTTTCATCTACCACTTATAAATTTGGAAAATACATACAAATTTCCCTCACTATTATTTTCTCCCCCACAACAGAGTATAAAGTCAACTGTGCAATGAGGTGAACCTTCAACCTCTCCCGACTTGTTGAATATCTTCAATCTAGACCTAGAAATAATAATAATGAGAGGACAAGTCTCATAGGTAACGAAAGGGTCGAGACCAAGACAAAGGTTCGACAAAACAACAACGACCTCATTGAAAATATGGATGCATAACACCCAGCCATTGTGACTATAGGAGATGTAATGAAGCAAGAAATGGAAAACATTTACAGAATGGGGAATGTAGAAGTGTTTTTGGGAGCCTGAAACTGAATTCCTAGAAAAGGATGGAATCAAGCACATGTTGGGAGCACCGCAAGTCACCGACTTAGGGTGATGGAAGGAAGAAGAAACAAATTTTTTGTTCAACCTCTTTCATCGTGGATACATTTGGCTCGACTAGGACATAGCAATAACATGGATTCTTATTCACTGAATTAATGATATTCCAAAGATGGGGATCACAGTGCCTAAGATATCAAATGTTAATGACTGGATGCATTTTTTAAATCGGTCAACAACAACCAAAAATTCAAAGGGACTACTCATAAAAAAAATCACCAATCTACAGGCAAGGTGGATTTCCATAATTGTACCTTTTTCCCTCAGACAAACCGGTCGGGTGTCAGACATCAAGATGACAATTATAGAATCAATAATCCAAGTCCTTCAGAAAGCATAAACTTTCAACTGATCGGAGTACCTAGATGACATCATTCAGACTGACTATTACAAAAAATGTTTCCTCACTCCATGCAACTTGATTGGATGGCCTTCCATTTCCCTCTACAGACTTGAAGTCCCTCATGGAGTCTTCAATTATTTTACAAGGAAAATCTCTCTATGGCTAGCGTTAAACCACAATAGACTATAAAAAGTGCCAATAATTTGGTAAAGAGGGGTAAACTTCATTACTGGTTCGGGGTAAACCACTAATTGCAAGAGTGCCACAAATCTGGTAAGGATATTAATTTCCCCTCTTTATTAATATTGATAGAAATGGAGCAGTACAGTCTAGTCGGTGAGCATGCATTCAAAATCAAGAAAGTCCCAATGATTGAAAAGTCTATACATTTTTCAACATAATAAGTAGGTACTTTTGGTTCGATGACACCCCAAGAAATTTTTCGACTATGGGTCAAAAACTTGAAAGACAGTTCACATAGGTGGTGGGTTGAGAAACTAGTACTTCAAGACTTTACAACTCCTTGCCACATTAAACTAGAACTCGAGTGCACCAATATTTGGTGCGAAGTCGATTCAAACCTAGAATTGGAGGAAATTCACTATCAACCAATGACAGAAGAAATATTCATGGAGCTATAAATATAGATAGGCCAGGATATAGAAATTCCTCCTAAATTTAACCAGTCAGGATTTCCCATGATTCTTCCTTTTACCGATGGGAAGTAGGAGCAGAAAAGAGAAGAATATATTTATGCAATTTCCTTTGCCAAAGACTTGGAATCCCTGCAAATAATCCCTGCAAATCCATCACCAGGAAAAAAAAGTAGCCCTCAAAACAGGACAAAGGTAAAAAGGTTGTCAAAGTCAAAGAATTAGCCATTGATATAGAATAAATTAGGATGGAATTTTTTTAGTCGAATGAAGGAATTGATTTCGATGACCTTGTTATCCAAGAAAAAATGACTAGCATTACAAACAATATCATTGAAAAAATAAATTAAACATAGAGGAAGACTCAAAAAGAGACTGTTATGACAAAGAATATCTATTGTTCATTAGTTGAACCTAGGATGAAACAAGCTATGGAAAAATCTAAGATACAAAAGAAACAAGTTAAGAAAATTGAAAGTACAATCCGACAGATTGAAACAAGAAGAGACAATGAGAAGAAGACCCTTTAGGCATGGAACACCATTGTTACTCCAATGTATATTACAACCAACCACACAAAATGGGAACTTAGGATGAGGCTAATACCAAGAAAGAAAAGAACGATTGAAGAAAAAATTGACTTAACAATAGAATCACCTTCAACCAAGCCAATAGTCGTAGTATAAGAATGACCAACAAAAAGGAAGAATAGACAACTTATAATTGACTGAAAGAATGAATGAAAGAAAGGACAAAGTCTATTAGGAGGAAAAAAATCGTGTGAACAATGTGACTCAATCAAATACTCCCCAAAAAAATTGGATATTAGAAGTTGATTACCATCTCACCTGAATATAAAAATCACAATGTTACCTACGTATATTTAAATTTAGGAAATCCAATAGAGATTCAATCATCATCGGGAATTGGGATTAGTTGAGCAAACAATATGCATTTTACAACATAGTAATAAATGGTGAATTGATGCAAAAAATATGAGTCTTACAACATAGTAATAAATTTTGTATAGGTTGGGATATAGACAGTGGGATTTGAAATACTTTAGATATAAAACATTTTAAATTGGATCATGTATATCCTATCTTATACAACATTTATTGTGATAAGTTGATGCCAAACAATATGCATCTTTCAACATAGTAATAAATACTGAGTTGATGGCAAACAATATTCATCTCCGAGAATAGTAATAAATGTTTTATGGGCCTAGGATATACACCTTGGGATTTGAAATAATTTAGATCCAAAGCATTTCAAATTGGACCATATGTATCCTGTTAGTCCCTAAAGTTGCACTTGACTGTGAGAGGCCAAGCTAGGGCATCATCGGGTTATTTGCAATGATATTTTATAAAGTTTTTGAATAGGATTTATAAATGGTTGAAGGTTGGTTCAAAGATACAATAAGTATATTAGGATCAATGTATAAAGGAAAATAAACATCTCACTAGATTATTAAATGAAAAACAATTTGATAAATCAGATGGTAAAAAGTAAATGAAGAACAATTTGATAAATCTCATGTTTTTTCCTCTGTTCTTTAGATTCGTCCTTTACCCCGTGTGAAGAATATGAAAGGGTATGTCTTTCAACTTCCTCCATTGTGTCTTCTGAAAAACAATTCGATAAATCTCATGTTTTTTCCTCTGTTCCTCAGATTCGTCCTTTAACCTGTGTGAAGAATATGCAAGGGTTTGTCTTTCAACTTCCTCCATAGTGTCTTCTGAATGATATTCAATAATAATTAGGTTTTCCTTATTGATAGAAGGATGAAACAAATCCTTTGATTTCAACCTAAGTTTGTTCACATCCCTGGTAGTATCTCTTTTAGGGAAGTTAGATACAAGTTCCTTTTTATTGCTCATTTTCTTACCCTCTGCAACCTTTTTTCAGTAGATTGTTTCTTCTGCTTGGTTGATCTTTTAACTGGGTTTGTTTTGTGGTCTTCAAGTTCATCCAGTTCATCAGGTTCATTCTTTATATCTATATAAGTTTGAACATCAAGTTCTTTACGAATTTTAAGCTTCTTGCTTCTACCTTTAGTGATCTTCTCATTAGGTCTACCTCTAGGAAAATATTCAATTCCATGTTGTATCTGTAATTTCCTCTTACTAGAACGAGTCACCCTGGCTGCAATGGAGCTCTCTTTCACACAAGGATTAGTAATTTGGGAAATATTTTTTCCTTTCCCAAGTTTCTTCTCCTTAGCAGTTTTAGATTTAGGTTCTTGTTGTTTTGGTTTTAGTGACTGAATTAACTAGTCCCAAGACCTTTAAACCTCACTTAAAGCATAGATAACCAATGTTTTAACTAACCCTTGGTGAAAAATACTTTTCTTTGCTATTAGAGGATGCGTCTGGATTCTCTTTGACGTTTTCGACGATCTTTTCAATAAGAAAAATGAAAGATTGAGAGGATAGTCACCATTCACATGGATTGATAATCTAATATGATAAATATGAACTAGAGAAAAATGTCCCTCGCAGGTGATGTACCTGTGAATGATCATAAGGGCGGTGTGCCATTATTTCCTCACCCAATTGTCTAGGATGCCTTGGCTCCAATTAGGGTTTTGTCTTTCTGGGATAAAAAACTGGTTAACAAACTCCATTACTAATGTTTCTTTCTTCCACCACCTCTCTCCGTATACTGGTAGTATGTATGTTGTTTATATGGAGTGATCTATTAAATGCATGAGGAGTTTACCCACAACTATTTCAAAACCATCGAAATTATGTGCAAAGACAACGGAAACCTGCTCATCATGACCTTGAAATTTTGAGAAGAAATTGAACCAACTTGCATATTTAAACTTCTGCGCCATCTAAGAATAAGATTTAAGTAATTCCATCCCCTCTCTCTCTAACATGGTTATCTACCCATTCTTCTTTGGTGCCATGACACTCATAAACCTCTGTTGAATATTTTTTAGAATGTTTAGGGTTCAATCACTAGCTTTTGAAAATTGTCGAAGTTTGGGAGCTATTATTTTACATACAGAGCATGCATGAAATATTATACATACTAAAAATATATAGATCAGTATTTCAACATTGAGAATGATAATCGGGAATGGTTATTTGATATCATTCTGGAACGTAAAACCTGATCCTTCCAATGAGTTTTCATCACTGAAAAACATGACCTGATATAGATCATAACAAGATATGTATATCCTCTGACAATAATTTTGGACATTTTCACACGATATTGGGAATATGGCACATGAAAAACTATAATTAATCCTGGTGCTCCAAGAATAGAGTTATTCTTGTAGTGCCTTTTCCACTTTGGCAATTTTGAAATTTTGAATGAGGGAGAAGGACATGTGATGTGATGGAAAAAATATATAATATCATATCCTAACTTTTAATTACTTCAAAACATTTAAAACGTGTATAAAAAGAATGGAAACATACTTTCAATCCAAGAAAGGGAAAAAACAAAGTTTAATAAAAATTATGATAAAAGGGGTAGAATAGGGATTAAGGAAATCCAACAATGAAAAACAAATTTAAGGACTAACACTAGCTCCTTCTGGGCATAAAGTTTAATGGTGAAAATTTAATAATTGGTTGACCAATGCCTTCATATCCCTCTTATTCCATCTTATTTCCTTGCTCTGTCATATTTTATTCAAAACCACAAAATTGTAGACAATCAATTCCATTGCGTATATGGAGTCTTTATTTGATCTTAAACATACCAAAAGTAAGTCATACTGTACAAACTAAACTTTCTGACTAGTTTTTAAAAGAAGTAATGTTTTAGGAATCTCCCATTTACTAGGCCTCCCAAAATGTCACTATCATCCAAATTATGTAAAAGAAAGGTATTGTTGTTCATGAACTTAGCTATTTTGAAAGGACCATACCATAAATTTTAAAACTTACCATGTTTAGATTTGTCCTCTCTTCTAGCATCCCACCTCAATACAAGATATCCCTCTTGAAAAATATCCTTTTTTGTCTTTTTATCAAAATTTTCTTTAACTTTTCTCTGATAAATAACAACTTTCTGATCCAACTTCTCTCTATTCTATTGAACTTCTATGATTTGAAAAACTCTCTTTTGAATTCCATTGGGCTCTTCTAACTCTTCTTGCATAAATTTGAGAACAGGTAAGCCCAATTGAGTTGGGAAAAGAACCTTTGTTACATACACCATTTGGAAAGGTGAAGTCCCAATGGATTTCTTAGTACTGATCCGATCATCCCATAGGGAAAATTTTAATTTTGAATCCCATGATCTTTTATTTTCTATGAGTATTTTTTAATAATCCTTATGATGATTTTATTGGATGATTCTGCTAACCCATTTCCTTGGGGATAATAAGGAGTGGAATGGACCAACATGATGCTATATTTATTGCAAAATTCAACCATTGAATTTGATTTGAAGGGCTGAGCATTGTTAGTAACCATCTTCTTAGGACAACCAAATCTAGAAAAAATATGCCCTTCAAGAAAATTCATGATTACCTTATCTGTTGCATTTCGGATTGGGATTTCTTTGATCCATTTGGTAAATTAATTTGTGGCTATGAGTATCCATTTGTGTTGTCCAGAAGATGAAGGATGGATTTCTCCAATGAAGTCTATGTCCCATTCTTGAAAAGGTCCATGAGAAATGATGGGATTTAAATGTAGAGACATAAGTTTACGTTTTCCTGCAAAATTTTGACATGGTTCACATGCCTTCACCTGAGAAAATATATCATAAAACAATACATTCCAGTAATAGCCTGCTCTTAATGTTTTGCAAGTAGTGGCCTTCCAATGGTGATGTCCCCCACAAACTCCCTGATGTAAATCAAAGAAAAACTTTTTTTCTTCTTCCTCATCAACACATCTCAACAGAATTCCATTAGGATCTTTCCAAAACATGGTTTGATTGATAATGAAATTCTTCGCTGGTTTTAGTTTAAGTGATTTGAACTTGGATTTATCTAAATCATGAGGAGACTGAAGATTTAGCAGAAAATAAATAATGTCTTTATACCATGGTGAAGAAGAATATCGGTTGTTCACTTGTGAACCAGTTCCTCAACCTGAAATGTTGAATTCTTTGATTTGTTGGAGAAATAATGTAATCCAATTTCTCTACAATTTGATTATGTCGTCAATTTGGAAAGGCCTTGTCCCTATATTAACTTAGTGGGCTTTATGGTAAAGTTTTATTCCAGAATTTTAGTTATCCATTTCCCCCTTTTTCCTGCACAATCTGGTTGGACTAGAATTTCATTAACTGCACTATTTGGAACATATGCAGTAATTTCAGAATGTAGGACATACACCCTAAAATAGTTTAGAGCTTTCACCAAAGCATAGGCCTACTTCTCCATAATATCATATTTTAATTCAGAATCCCTAGGAGTCTTGTTGAACAAAGAGATAGGTTGTTCATACACTTGGTCAATTCTTTGTAAGAGAACAACAACTATAGTGTCTTCAGATGCAAATGAAAAAATCAGAAACTTTTTAGAATAATCGGGACTGATGAGGATGATAAATTCTATTAAATCATTCTTAATATTTTCAAACGATTCCTTTTCTTCATGTATCCATTTTATCTCTTCATTTTTCTTCAACATATCATTAATAAGCTTGATGATTTCTGCAAATTTAGGTATTAATCTCCTTAAAAAATTGATTTTTCCTATGAAGGAATGAATATATGTTTTATTTCTTGGGATATCTATCCTTTGGATGGCCTTTACCCTTTTTGGATCTATTTTAATTCATTCTTTAGAAACAATATGCCCCAAAATTTTACCTTCTTCCATAACAAAATGAGACTTCTTAGGGTCTAGTGATATTCCATACCTTCTACATTTTTCAAAAGTCTTCTTAAGATGTTGTAAGTGCTCATCATCTGATTTTGAGAAAAAATTAATGTCATCAAGATAAATAATGATGAATTTATCTTTCTCACTAATGAATGTGATGTCCATGGATCTCTTGAATGTTTCTCCTACATTCATGAGTCCAAAAGGCATTTTTCATACATGAAGGTGCCCCAGGGAGTTGTAAAAGAAATTTTCCTCTTATCTTCTTCCATCACTGATATATGATTATATCCTAAATAGCCATCAAGCATGGATATTATTTGGGCCCCTACCACTCTTTGTAGAATATGATCCATTTTAGGTAATGGATAATTATCCTTCACAGAACATGTGTTTATATTGATGAATTCTACACAAATCCTAATATCCCCATTCTTTTTCTTGAAAGGTACTAAATTTTCCACCCATTATGAGTATCTCAAAGGAACTATAATTTTTTCATTCAACAATCTTTTCAATTCTTTTTCAATTATAGGTAGCAACAATGGATTGAGCTATTTTGTTTTATGCTTAAATGGTTTGGATCCAAAATTCAAAAGAATCTTATGTTGCATGGTTCATGTATCAAAAAACTTAAGGTCTTCATAAGACTAAGAAAAGACATCTAAAAATTGTTTCATCAAATTGACATACCTGTCTCTCTATTTTTCTGGCAATTTCCTGGATATTTTCACCATTCTAGGATTTGAGTTCGGACTGATATCACATTCTATCACTTCAGCTTCTTCTATTTGGATGATAGGATTTTGGGACACATCATTGTTATCAAATAGTCTCTCAAGAGGAACAAGACCTTTTGGAAAATGATTTGTTTTTAATTCAATGATTTTGTGACCAACGATATTGTCTTGAAGGCTATTAGCAACATGAACTCCCACATCATCATTTTCATTATCTCGATCTATTGAGATAGTAGAAAACTCATCAAAGGTCTCCAAAAAACTTTTAATCTCTTTTTCATATTTAAATACTTGCCAATTTTTTTATGTTATCTATTATAGAAGGTCTGTATCTTACCTCAATTTCAAATCTTAAATTGGGAAATATTGGAGTTTTGAAATTACTAGCTGCCAATGCTAGAGAATATGCTTGTTGATTCAAGTTTATGTGTATAAAAGTGATGTTGAACGCTACAAATAAATTATCAACAAAATCCCACACTTCATTTTTGTACTTCTTTAACCTATGTTGTTTGGTCTGATAAATATTTTTGATGTGATGGATGATAAGCTCAGAATCTCCAAAAATAGAAATTTTGTCAATACCCATATTTTTAGCAGCTTTCAATCCTAGCAGAAGAGATTCATATTCACTAATATTGTTGGTTGTATCAAATTCCAATTTATATGACAGAGGAATGACTTCCTTGGTAGGATAAATAAAAACAATCCCAACCCCAGAGCCTTCTTTGGAACAAGCACCATCAAAGAACATTTTCCAGATTGAATTTTCTATGTTTTCTTCAGTTGCAAGTATGATTTTTTTTATTGTTGTTTCAGCTATATTGTCACCAATGTGGAATATGGAAGAACCAAATTCATATTCAACAGGATATATAGGATGATTGCTAGGATTTTCATGATCACTAACCAAGTATGTTAATCTGACTTCCCTGTACAGTCTTCGATGCTCTCCACCAAAAACAGATACAGTAGCATAACTAAGGTCCATTTGAAGTGTACCTCCTACTTTATTAGCCCATGATATTGACAATATAATCCCAAATTTAGGAGGTATATCGTCCGCAATCACATCAAACACCACACTTTTCATAGGTAACTGAGATAAAGTGACAACCATGTCTTTAATGAATCCCATACATTTAACCTTTCTAGAGTCAAATGAATATAGGTTTAGATAAGGCTTATTGATTTCTAATCCTAACTCATCCATTACCACATTTGGCATGACATTGTGTGAAGATCCTAAATCCATTAAAAAATAATGCAATATTTTTTAATGAACATTCATAGATATATAGAAAGCAGGAGAAGCATCAGACCTATCTTCAATATGTGGCCCAAAGGTTATGATAGGGTTTTCATCTTCAAGATTTATGGTATCTTAAAAAGTAACATGAGCAGGGAACTGCAATGTTTTCAAGATAGATTTTCTAAATGGATCAGTTTTCATCAATTCTACCAGAGGTATGGGGATTTTGATTTTATTGATTTCATTTTCCAAACTGAAATAAGGAACTTGCTTCTAAGATTCCTTCACCTTTGTAGTACCAACCTTGACAAGTTGTTTTTGTTGCTGATCAATTTTAACCGCAGAACCTTCTTTACTAAACCTTGATTTGACTAGAACATTTGTATTTTTGGTTTGAACAAGTATATCCACTTTTGATCCATTTGATCTAGACCTAAGATCATACTTTTTTCTTTTGGTTTCCTTCTGAGAAATCTCTTCAACATATTCTACCTCAAACTGATTCAGTATAAGAGTATCCTCATAATCTTCTTGTGTCATATGAGTGGGAGGTAATTGTATATCATTTAAATGAATTGTGGAATATTACTTAGTGCCATCAATTTCCTCTACTTCTTCCACTGCATTATTTTGAAAAGGAGGAAATTTAACCCTCTGATCTTCTTCATTTCTCTGTTCTCTGGGAAAAATTTGAGGAACATTGTTAGGCCTTCTAAATGAATTAGGATTTATGTATTTTCCTTCCTATGTAGGTATACTAGGTGTTTTTGTTTCCATCTTCATCCTGGCCATTTCAGATGTCAAGGATTTCATCATTTTGGCCATTTAATCAATCTTGGAGTCAGATGTTGTATGAGAAGAAGGAGGAAGTTCTTCTCTCTATTTTTTCTTATCTCTGTCACTCCTTGATTTCACTTTCTCTACTGCCAGTATATTGGATTCTACTTCAATGGTTGCTTGCTCAATAAAAAGCAGAGTAACATACATTCTTTCTCTCAACCACAGAAAAAACTCAACATCAAAGGCATTGGAAAAAGTAATTTTAGCAGATGTTTTTGTGGGTTTGATTTCATCTTGAATTTTACTATACATTTTATTGGATCTTTTGGTAAAATAGGATACAGATTCTCCTTGTTTTCTTTTCAAAGAACCAAATTCAGTGATATAATACTTGATGTATCTATTATTAAACGTATGTTTTTAAGAAACGAAATATACTGCAACAAACTACAGATACTCTATTTTATTATGACTCTAATTTGGAATCTAACAGATGAATATTATAATTTCTAGAATTTTTTTAAATTGACCAAGCTGAAAACGTTGCAGATTTTAAACACGTGTTTTTCTACACTTTGTATCTATCTTAATTTTTACTTAATTGTAGAAAAAAGTAACTCATTATCATTCCTTTCATGTTTAAGGAACATATTGTTAAACAATTGTGAAATCGACATATTAAATCGTGATAATTTTTTTTTTTTTAAATAGTCATTGGAAAGCTAACAAAATTATTCACAAGTTTTGTTCTTACTGTAAAGTGAAATTCTAAATAAAAACAATACTTTGTATGCTGGAAGTTGAAGCACTTGTGAAAATATAGTTTTGTTTCTCATAAAACAAGCAAAAGTGTAACCCATCTTCGTGATTTCACCCTTAAAACTAAAATATAAATATACCATTTTGAAAAGAACAGTTTAAGGATTATGAATACATTTTTTTCCAAATTTTTCACTGTATATTTTTAGAGATACCGATACTTAATTTCACTGAATCATAATGTCTACTGAAAATATTCTGTAGTGGTTTTTTTCTTTAAATTAAATAAAATTA
>ML819545.1:29845-42136 GCA_009831015.1 Picea engelmannii
TAAGTAACTTGTAATATTTTGTAAAGAACAACCCTTTAATAGTTGACCCCTTGGCCAATTTCTAGGCACTAGTCTTAGTTGACCTAGGGAAAAGGCTTGCTTTTCATGCTAACCCTTGCATCTTGCATTGTTGCCTTAGCATCTTAGGATTAGAATCTCCTCTTACCTTAAGAAATTAAAATTAACTCCTAGAACCTAACTCTAACACATCTAGTAACTAAGGTCTACCCCCTTTG
Source organism: Picea engelmannii (assembly GCA_009831015.1). Taxonomy (NCBI): domain Eukaryota; kingdom Viridiplantae; phylum Streptophyta; class Pinopsida; order Pinales; family Pinaceae; genus Picea; species Picea engelmannii. Next base: position 30,082 of record ML819545.1, read on the forward strand.
GCTTCCCTAGGAGTAAGCCTAGACGGAAGAGGTTCCGGTCAAAGTGACAACGTGGGCTGTGAACCTAGGCATTGTGCCTCCAAGGACACACTAAGTGAGCCAGACTTAGCTCACGTTTGCAAGTGTGTATAAGGACGACAACAGGCCCAACTAGCACCTAGGGGTGGGGTTAAGGGAAAATCACACACATAATCCAAAGGTGTAGAGTGGGTATATGCTTGCATTAGACAAGTTGGTCCCTGATGAATGATGTGCTCAAGTACAAAGCGAATTGAGCAAGTACATCAGTGAACATGGAGTCTTTGCTAAATCAACATGCAACTAAAGATTGAGATAGGTTGAGTCCTATCGAATGTTGGAACATTTATGGCTCCTCTACCACACATTTGCAAAATTGGTTGTGAGGTTTCTTTCATAGGTTGTTAACACTTCTTATGCAGAGAGGTGTTGGAGTACCTACAACTTTATCCACAACGTGAAGAGAAACAACCTGAATGTAGACTAGGTAGAAAGCTTGGTTTATGTGCAATACAACCTGAGGTTGTTGTCTTATTATTGTGAGACAAGGAGGAATGGTTGAACATATATGAATTGGGACAACAATCCAAAGGAGTCTAATTTGGAGGATGGAGGCATAATTTTAGAGTGCATGGAGGCTAAAATTTTGGGTGATCACAGTGGTGATCATTCATGCAGTAGAGTTGCCACCCCCATCTACCAGTAGGTTTCTAAATGCATGGGATTTTCCTTTAGCTTCTCAACCTCTAGCGTTGTGTGGGGGCCATGTAGCTATTGGTCGTGTTCCACAACCACTTCCACATGTTTCTACTCCCCTTGTTCATAGATCACAAGAAAATAAACTAAAAGTTTCTTGTGGTAAGAGGAAAGCTTAGTAGATACTAGATTTATTTGTCTTTTTCCTATTTAGAATTTAGTGTCTAGAACTTAGTACTTTGTCTTTATTATGGCCTACTTTGTCTTTATTAACTTTGAACCTGTTATCCTTATTTTGTGGGATAACTAAGGAGATGATGTCTCGAGGCCCTCAGGTTGTAGATATGGAGTGCCGAGAGACCACATGACTAGCAGTGTCCACTTGCACATATGGAAGCCCGCTCTACCACCACAATTTGGATACATCATTATAGCATCCACCACACCAACTAGCTTTTGGAAGGCACTCGGGTCTTGCTCCATGCGATACTAGTCAGGTATTGTGGTAGGTAATCACCCTAATATTTGAGGCATTTAAGCATGTTGTATTGAAGTTGCTTTTGATTATAGAACGCTTGCTTGGACATTATGCTTTTGACCCTGTTTCACCTTGGTGAGTGTCATCCATTTCCTAGTAAGTGACCAACTTTTGGGGAAGGGTTGCAATTGGGGATCCCTTGAGGGGTTATCGTACCATTCCAAACCATACTTACCACTTTCCGCTCATTGTATTCCCATCATATTTCCCTCTTCTAGGCCCTTTGACTTTAGTGACCCAAGAAGGGCATGTACCTCATTTCATGGGAAGAAGGGGCTGAAGGCCCAGGGGGATGGTGGCTGGCAAAAGATAAAAGCCTAAAATATGAACCTTCTAGATGCTCGCCCAGATAGGTCTTGAGAACGATGAACTACTTCTCTTAAAAGAATTGACGACCTCCACAATAACAAACACATAATAAATATCTTGCTTGAATATAAGGCTAACACAAGTGCGTTACAACGCTTTACATGGTTACCCCTATGGCACTTTGTGGACCTCTTCTTTCAAGTGACACTGTGTTACTGCCCCCCAAGCTAATCAATTCACTATTGGGAGTGCACACATGTTTGGATCATTAATTAATTAATAAATGACAATAAATGGGCTTGGGAAAAGGTTGCATTGAAAACGAAGGTGCAACACATCCCCTACAAAGGCACCCATAAATGAGATAATATGAGCCCGTATATGTCATGAAACTCATTGACCTATGAAGTCTAACCCCCTATCCATCTCATCATCCACTACATGACCTTGAAGGGGCATCCTTGGGAGCACCCCCTACTTGAGGGTTTCTACCCAATAGGACTTTTATGACACCCCTCCCATACCTAAACTTGGTCAATTGTATAGGGTCTTGGAGCATTTGTTTGATTTGATGAGGTAGTTTTGATGCACATGTTTAGATGACTTGTTTATTAGATGTGGTTTTCACTTGCCATGATGTTTTGACTTGAGATCCTTGGAGGGCGTACCTATTTGTTTTGCATGACCTTACTTGGTGGCCAGTTTTGGGAGAACAAGCCTAGGTTGGGCTTCCATGGGGCAAGAAGCCCACTGGAAGGATGCCTAGGGCTCGCATGCCAAATGACGAAGACGTGCCTTTGGAGGCCTAGAAGACATCATGGATGACCTTACCTATCCCTCACATGCCAAACGACTTGCCTAGGAGAGGAAAAATGTCACTTTTAGAGGCTTGACGTCACCTAGGGCTAGGGTTTGGTGTTGTTAGAGGTATTGCTCATTGACACATGGAACGTTTTGAAGGAAGTAGGCTTTGGACCATGAAGAAGAGTCTTGGATGAGTGACATGTGGCCTTTGGAGGCCTAGCCATGCATCCCCAACTCCAACGACTTGCTCCAAGGGTCAAAACGTCTCCCTAAAAGGGTGACGTCATCTTGTTTTAGGGTTTTTAATGTGCAAAAAGTGTAAATTAAATATTATTTTTTGTGTAAAGGTGTAAGATAAGGGTTGTTGACCCCTTATCTTATGTTTTACCCTAGTTAAGTGGACAAACTATGTTTTAAACATTTTGTATAAATAGAGATCATGTGAATCTCATTTGATAACATAGCTCTCCCATGTGGAGAAAGATACTTGGCTGAAATTTTCACCCTACTTGGGCAAATTCATTCTCTCTCTCTCTCTCTATTGTGATATGGTTTATCTTGTCTTATGGAAGGAAGTGGTGCACTACTCTTGGAGGCTCTTTCTCTTTGCTTTGGTGATGAAATTGCTTGGTAACTAGGGTTTTGTCTTGGCATTTCTTGGAATTGGTAAGGAAAATCTGCACTTTGTTAGGTTTCTTTCTTGTTCCATACTTGTTATTGACTAGATCCTTGGAGGAGTATAAGGATTTACAGCCTCCACCCTTTTTTATCATTATTGTTTGTTGAAAAGGCTTTTGCAAAGGTTGCTAGGAGGAGTAAAAGGGTTTACACCCTCCTACACTTTACCTTGTTAGGGTTGCTATCTCAAGAGAGTAAAAGGGATTACACCCCTTGAGGTTTAGTAGTCCTAACCTAATACAAGAAGACTCCACAACCCATTTGGCAAGGCACTAATCCTTTATTGCATTGGAGAAATAAAATACTCGCATTGAAATACGTGATTTTATGAGATATTGAATTTGTTCAAAGTGGAATCAATTCTTTGCCTTAATTGCTTGCTTGAGCCACTAGGGCATTTTGATTGGTCAAGGATTTCTTGCTACTGTTACAAACTTATGCTACAGCCATTAGGGCTGCAAACTCTTTTTTTCAAGCTTAATTTCTCTCTCTTTTACCGTTGGAAATAGTTGGAAAGTTGCTATTGTTAATCTGTTTGATGTTGGCTATTGTTGGGCAAATTTTTGGCTAATTCCTTGGGGTAAAAGTTGTTGCTGTAGCAAATCTTTGCTACATCCATTTGGCTGCTCTGAAAAATATCTGAAAACATCTTTTTTGCAGCCCTAATTCACCATCAAAGCTTGTGCTGAAGTATTGGTAATTAGTTTGCATGTTTAATGCTTCATTGCCCAATAAATACTTGATGCTTTTGATGGTTATTTCTGCAGTAAGTATTTGATTTCATTGCTGATATATATGTTTGTTTACTGCTGTAAATCAGGACAGCGAGCTTCACTTGCTTGTCCCGTTGATCTTAAGGCTTGTATCACTCTTATTCATCTTGTTTCGGGCAGGTCTAACACTTTGATGCAGGTACTCAAGTCTTTGACAACCTTTCTCCATTCACAAGACCCTTTTTCAAGCCCTCATTCTTCCTTCATCATTGACCTAAGGGGGTTCTCTTACCATCTTCTCACTTTCCATCTCAATCCCCCCAGGGTCACCCGGGATTCTCCCCTTGAGGTGATTCTTTTATCTCTGAAGTGACGGGAATACCTGCCTAAGGTGACAGTGGGTAGGTGTTCTCTTAGTTGTTGCCATTTGGTGGTTGGGTTGGGCTTTGCCCAACCTACAACTTGTGCGATAACATAACCTACCTTTGAATTGTTGACTGCATCTTACAACTCTTTGGTAATGAATATGATGCTCTATTTCATTTCGTGGTTGATGTTATCTATTACAGTTTGTTGATTACAAATGTTATATGTTGAAACTTGGAGGTTGATGTTATGGTTGATGATTGATCATTTGATGACAGTGTTATAACTTATAACTTATAACTGCTAGATGATGGATGTTATAGGTGTACTAAATGGTTGATGCTTTAAAGATCATCATTAGTCCGGTAGTTAAATTTATGTTTTCATGTTTTCTGCAGCTAATTCAGTATTGTTCTTGTTATTTTTGAATATATATGCATCAAAATATATTAGAATATGTATTATATAAAAAATGCTCTTAAAAGATTTTGAAAATTACACTTCCCACTCCCCACTCCCAACAGCGTAGATTTTCTATTCTTAGGTCATGTTTATTTAGTTATGAAGTTAATCATCATGTGAAGATTAACATCTTAATCGCTTTGTATATCTCGATGCTTTAAATGGTTTAAAATGTTCAGGATCAATAGTATATAAAATATAGTGGGATGTGTGGGAGATTGGAACATTCAACTACATGGTGTTGGGGAGCTTGGTATATTAGGATTTCAATCATGATTAGGGTCACATTTGTGTATCCCAAAAAAATCAAGAAACTCATGAGTCACAGCCAGTAATTATATATTGCTGTTCTGTACTGCACAATTAAAATGGATATGATCAAGTGCTGTTCAATAAAAGTTCTTGTCTACTCCCTTTTATTTGTCGAGATCAAACTGAATCAGTGGAGTAAACTCAAGATAATGGAAGAAGGCTAGCATGAATTGAATAGTTTTGTTGATATCTCCACTAAGATTTCTGATATTAACATTCAAGGCCTTTTCTTGTATATCATCCTTTTTTTTGATGATGTATCCTTCATTTTTGTCTATTATGTATTTTGGGATGATAATAGAAACTTATTTACATTCATATATAAGCAAAACTACAAGCAGTGTTCATTATCCAGATTCTAACTCTTCAAATTTACATGATGGGCATTGAGGTTTAGAAATGCAAACATTTGCTCCTACCAAATGTTTATTTTGGGAACAGAAACTTATTTTTTATTTTTATTTTTTATACTGAGGGAATCGTTAACTCGCGGTTCTCGTACTCGCGTGACACGGGGTCGATACCCGTCCGCTACCACTATAACCCCAGGTGTGCCACACAGCCCACAAGCATGGAACACAAGTAAATCGGGGTGAGAATCGAACTTGAGACCTCCTTTACATATTTCCTTCCATTTACACGGCACTTGCCAATCGGTCTACACCCCTGCGGGCTGGAACAGAAACTTAATTGAGACGATGGCATTTTTTCAATTTTATTAGTGTCAAACTTAAGGGAGTGCTTTATTATTCCTTATGAGGAAGTTTCTTTAATGAATTTGGTTTATATCTGTGCCTGTCATAGCATGGGTAGTGACATTTGTCTTCATATTCTGGAATATCTTTTTTCACCCTACAGTTCCATATTTTACTTGGATGGTTTGGTTTACAAAGAAATACTCTTTTTTAACCCATGCAGTATATTGCCTTGCAAACAGTACTCTAAACAATATATATATTTCAATCATGCAATGCTAGCTCTGCAGTAGTCAGTTTTAATCTCCTTTTGAATCTCCACTTTCAAATTCTTTGAAATACCTTCTATGACATTGCAGCATACTAACTATTTTACCTTGTGAAATAAATATAAGACTTCTTCTCAACAGCTATAAGGCAAATTCCAAATGTTGAAATATGACCAGGGAATGGGAATGGAAAGTCACAAAGTGTGGAAATTTCATGCACTCAGGCAATTAATGCAAAACTGAAATTTCATCCTCTTCCTAGAAGGTTTCCCAGATTTTAGCCCCAGAATTTTCAGCCTTTAGGACTGCTGTAAATTAGAGAACGAAACAGCAGCGGAAAGATCACAATAATTCACTTCAGAGTTTCAAATGACCCCAAACTTCCTGGCAATGCAAGGAGAAAAGATACCAAACTAAGAGATAAGTTTCAGCGCCTTCTAGGGCAACTTATCAGCCAATAATCAGATCTGAAAATGCACTTTTATAGCTGTAATAACAGTGGTAAAATCAGCCCCTTATAGTGTTAGATGTCAAATCACTTAACAATTTGCCCTTTTACTTATGTCCATTCAGAAAGACATAAATGGCTGTAAATAGCAAATCATAAAGAACATATATAGCTGAAATCAAATTTGAAAATGACACAAGATGTGGACGGCTGGAAACTTCATATATAAGCTCAAGATGAAGTACAAGTACATACCGTAGCTTTCTCTCAAAGCTAGTACAAAAACTCCAACTAGTAAAAACGCCCTAGCTAGGGTAAATCATCAAACCCTAGCTCAAACAAGAAGATCAGAGTGCAAGAATCTCTCCACCACAACCTCCAAGGCGAGATGTTCTCCTCTTCTCTTTTTCTTCACAAATCCACCCGAGGGTTTTGTCTCAAAACCCTAATTTCCAATCCCCAAGGCATAAACCTAACCCTAGAACTCCAAGAGGACTAAGAAACCCTAGTGCCTCAAGAGAGAGAGAATACAAGTACAAGTGAAGACTTAAAAGAAAGAGATAGTGTGCACTCTCTTCTCTTAGTCACATCTCATCACAAGAGTGAATAGAAGTGAGTGAATGAATATGTTTGATCTCATCTCCAATGTCTCCTCCACAAGAGCAAACCCTAGTCACAAGAGATGTCCTCTTTCCCTTCCATAGCTTTTCGTAGGGTTTCCTCATGAACCTTGGCGAATCTCTCCAAGAAGACAAATACAAAGATAAAGATACAAAATGATGGTTGATGGAAAGAGTCTCTCCTTCCTTTATTTATACGAGAGGTAACGGAAGCCAACGATGTTATGTGGGCCTAAGCCCTTACAAGCAACCTACATGAACCCTTGTAGGCCACACAAGTGAGATTTCCACTCTAGAGTTCAAGTGTCATGCTCCAATGGCGATGTCGTGCACAATAATGTCTCCAAGGTGCTATAGCTACACAAGGAAAGTCCACACCACTCCATTTCAAGCCTCCACTAACTATATCTATCCTCCAAAGCAATGTACTCCACTAGTTCAGCTACCCCCTCTACAAGAACACTATTGAAACCCCAAGCATGCTTGAGCCATCTCCAATACTTTGAACAGGAAACCAGGCTGCCACATGCCAACTAGGGGCTTGAAGCCATCCTCCATGATGCACAATGCTCCATATCCCTTGTAGGGCATTCTCTAAACAAGGGGATCCTCCATGAGGCCTCAATGAAGGGCATCCACCAAACTACTAAGATATTTTCAATGCCCAAGGGAAGAACACTGAGTTTGCAATCAATTGAGGTCAAGGATCCAATGAGCAAGCTATTTCAGTTGTGCATATCCATCAAGGACCATTTCTCATGCCACAATCCATCTTGGACCATCCAGGGGATGAACATACATTATGTACCCCAAATCTCATGAAGCACCCCCAAACATAGTGTAAATACTTTTGGAGTAACACAAAAATCTAACATAAAGTGTGTAGGGAAAGAACTTTATCTTCTTTTAAACAATATTGGGCTTAAATTGATTAGTTCTGCACATAAACTTTAACAATTTTATATGGGATCATCACAAATGATATTGGCAGGGTGTCACAAGGACATGGTCCCACAAGAGCATGGTGTGTTAGAAAGGGTTGAGCAACGGCAAGTGTCAAGTTTTGAAACGAGATCACATGCTCGAATTTCAGGTAGAGTCCTTTTTAGAACATTGTAGAAAGTTGACAGTAAAATTTTTAATTCATGTTTTCATTAATCGAACAATACATTGCGTGCTATCAATTGTTTGATTTGAATCATGTGTAGCAGGAAAGTTAGCAATGGAAGGCATGACAAATGTTTCTATCAGTTCTGGGATATCAAGTGGGGATGAAGATAACCACGAGTTCATGCACAACACCAATGAAAGGGAGATTGAAAAAGTTCAAAAGGGAGACAATGAGGACTTAGAGGAGGGAGTAGAAGAAGAGCATGCATTGCAAACATTTAAGGTCCGTCGGATGGACATACAAGAAGATGCCTCTTTGACCCCACAGCATGATGGTAGCCACATGGAATTGAGATATAAGGATCATGTTCTGGATGATGCTGCCATGAGCAAATTGGGGCCTGAATCCAACAAAGGCAACATTCTTGATCATGATTATGGTCGAGAAAGTTATGAGATCCCACTCTCTGAAGTGCAAGGCAAATATCTTGTGTCATGTGGTTTACTTCCTATATTATTAAAATACCAAGACACCAATTTCTCTTTATTGTTGTTTTAGTACTCATTTATCCTTGTTCAACATCTTGGTGCAGGAAAAAAGAAGAAGGCGATTAGAAGAACAAGCCGAATTACATATCGTCATCTGGCAAGAAAATTGACAGTGGATTTTGATGAAAAAGGAAATCCAGCTGGCCCAAATGCTGGAGGGTTTAAGAGGTCAATTAATACTTATGTTTGCCATTTCATGCCAATCAATTTCAAACAGATTGGAGATGTTCCAGTTGAAGATTATAAAGCAGTATTGAATGTATTGACGGTAAGTATCTTTTCTTCCACTGGTTGGAGTATCCCATTAATTAAGTATACAGTCCACTTTGTTCACTCTGCTCTGCTCAGCACGGCATACATACTGGAAAGGGAGAGAAGGATTGGCTTCTCTATCTATATATGTATTTCCTTGCCTGCTTGATGGGAAAAAATGTATTATCATCATCTTACATCAGGGGTTAAACGGCAGAACATTTGAACTTGTGTAGGCAATAATAGAAATTACTTTCTATAGTGAGAGAAGGCACTATATATGATCATAGTTGCCACAATTTTGTTATAACATACACACATGATTCAACCCTTTATTTTGGGAGAAAAGTGCACTGCATTGATATTCAGTTTTTCCCTAAATCGCAGTGGTGAACTAAAGACTGTATTTGTTGCATGTTTCATGTGTAGGAGAGGTTTAATTTTGACCCTAACAAGAAATATACTAGGAAAAAAATTTCTTCATGCTACCGGCAACACAAATATAAGTTATTGTTACAAATTAAGAAAGATCTTGAGAGGGGTGTAGAACCTGAGAAACCTGCATATGTGAAGCAAGAAGATTGGGATGCATTTGTGGCAAAGACAAAAGATGAAGAGTTTGCGGTACGTTTACAAAGTCTCGAGTCTCGACGAATGTGAATATCATGTCCAATGTTTTCTTTTTCAATATTTTTTGGTCACAGGTCCCACTTGTAATTAATTTTTACTACACTGTATTTGTAACTTAACTCAAATTTCTTGGTGCTTTTCTCACTGAATCTTGTCACGTCACTCTCTCTGCAGAAAATTAGTAGCAAGAATAAAGCTAACAGGAGTCAGCAAAGTGGAGTTAATCGGACAGGAAGAGTAACTTGGTCTGGCCATAAAAGAAAATTGGTAAGTGCATACGCTTAATCATACATTGGAATTTGGAAGGGTACGAAGTTATGTGCTAGTATCGATTTTAGAGGGTTTTGATTTGTAGTTCTTGTTTTGTTATGTAATACTGCTCATTTTCAGTTTTATTGTAGTTCTGGTTTTGTTGTGTAATACTGCCGGCTTTTGGTTTTGCATTGCAGAAAGAAGATTCAGGAAGAGAACAATTGGTGGAGGATACATGGACAAAAGTGCTCCCATTGAAGCAAGTCATAATATCTCCTACTTTCAATCAGAGTTAGGTAAATTTGTAAGAGAACAGTCCTTTAAATGCATTTCATGAAACAGGGATGCTGGAATTTGTGATAGGAACATAAGAAATAAGGGCTTATATTGCATGTTAGGAAATCTATCTTCATTCTGTTCACACACCTTTTAGCAACAAACTCTTTCAAACAGTGTATTGTTTTAAGCAATTAGGGCTTATAGTGCATGCTAGAAATCAATCTTCATTCTGTTCACATACCTTTTAGCAACTAATTCTTTCAAAGTGTATTGTTTTCAACCTTCTAGCAAGTATAGGTTTCTGTTTTATTAAATTATCATGAGAACTTCATGTTTAAATAAATAAAGCTTTTCTACTTGTTTCATACAAAATATTCTTATGGAAGTTTGACAATTTGATCACCTATAAAATATTGACACTCTTGAAACAATCAGAAATCCCTTCATTTCACTATTTGCAAGAGACAGAAATACTGGTGCAACATTGTGGAAAGTGGCTCGCCCCTCGTGCACCTGCTCTTGAAGTGGGCTTCGGTTGGGAGTTGGTGCGAAGCAATGCTGGGAGCATGCTTCTAAACTTTTGTCCATTTTGGGGAGATTGCTTTGTACCCTAAAATAAATACTTTCTAGAGGTTTTGGAAATTCATTTAAATTAAAATTTTAAGTTAAATATAAGTTAACTTATGTAGATTTTTAATGACAAAAATCAGCGAACTGAAATTTCTGTCAAACACTTAGCAACCTAGAGATAACTGTCTTGCATGAACTTCATAAATGCCTCAAATCCACATTCAGAAATTACCATAAGCAGAAATACACATTGCTAAGCAAATATGCAGTGGAAATAAACACAATGGACAACAACCCATAAAACTCAGAAATTTAGGCAAATGCCAGGGAAAATCCCAATGTGGGGAAACCCAACGAGAGAGAGAGAGATATTATTATTCAGCTTTAGGAAAGTACAGTACAGCAACAAAATCACATTTCCGTGCCAAAGGGTGCCTCAAAAACTGTGCCCTCCTTCCTGCTGTACGGACTGTACGGATCCATACAGTACGGCCCAGCACAGAAAAATAGAACATCACTTACACAGAAAAAATGCCTTGGGATCTGTGCCCTCCTTTTTCTTGGGAAATGTGCCCTCCAGGATGCTCACTTTCCTCTCTCAAGCTTACTCAAAAAATCTCTCTCAATCACCTCCTCTCGTCTTCTCGATGTGTCTTGCACACTACCCAATGCATTCTTTTATAATTCTGAAAATGACATTTTCCCTCCAAAGTGTCTTTTCACCTTCCCCAACCCTAAATCCAAAGGCCAGATCTTTCCTTTTTCAAGATCAAGGGTCATGATCCATTCCCTCCAAAATGAATCACTTAAAATCTTAAAGTGATTTCACTTTATTACATAAGTGCTTTATGAAATAAAGTCACTTTAAAATTAGAAGGTACACTTTATTAAAAAGTCACTTTCATAAAAGAACCACTTTACAACTTTATAAAAACCTATTACAAAGTCAAGTGACTGGTAGTGTAAATATAAGGTAACATCCGCATACAAGACAAAACATGCGGAGTACCTCCCGAGCTAAAAAGCTAACAACTTATAAGGTAAAATTTAAGTTATAAGATAACTACTAACTATGAACATCAGCCTAAATTCTTAACATTAAAAGTTAAATGTGGAACCCCCATTTCAAGATGTTTGGTAATGGACTCAGACCCATAGGGCTTCACACAAAGAAAGTAGAAATTGAGGTGTTTTCCAATTTTTAGGAGACTTTAATAGTTTTTTAGCAGTTCAACATTTCGTGAGAAATAGGACAATGTGAACCTTTATCTCCTGCAACCTTGAGTAGGGCAAGGTAGGATTATGAGATATAATCTTAAGATTTGAAATCTATCAACCATCACCTTCCTTAATCCACCACAGTCTAGAGTAGACCTTGGCACCTCGAGCTATGTTTTAGTTAATAACTCAATTGTCTCCTTGGATTTTGCTGCATCGATCTATTTGACAGGTGTGCCCCTTAGCCCCTTGCATGTTTTGATTATG
>ML819545.1:77527-88413 GCA_009831015.1 Picea engelmannii
CATGACTTCTTGAACTTTGCCAATCTAGAGTTGATGTCCGCCTTTTCTTCTTGAAGAATTGGCCCCCGCAACTCCTCAAAGGTAGGGCTTTTATACCCTGGGCCAACAACAACAATGGCATCACACATCGGTTGCCAAAATGGATTATTCTTGGTGATGTTGAGAGGTATTTCACTCCAGAAAAGACACCTCCCCACAACCCTGTCTGCTTCTTTCTTCTCCTTTTTCTTGAACATTGACCTGATGGAAGGTTGTGCTCTAGGGGTGGTTCGTTCTGGAAAATAAGATGAAGGCCTTCGGCTCCCGGTACCTGAATTTGTGGAGCCCCTCCCACTACCCTGTCCCTCTGAGGCAGATGTCCCTGAACTTCTTAATGAAATTTCGGTCTTCCTTGCTACTTTTTCATCTTTATTTTTATCCTTTGCTTCAAGTGCATCAAACGCAATTCTCATAATCTCCGGGGTTGATTTAGCACAGACACCAAGATCATGCCCAGGGATTTTAGCTAAATGATATTTCAACCTGCAAATCCCTCCTGACATGTTCACCCCACAAAGTTTGCAATTCAATTTTTGTTGGTTTGTCCCATCTCCAGGGATCCCATACACCCAAAATGGATCCAAAGGCTTCGGCATATTTTTTGATGAAATTGACAGCTTCAAAATTCAACCCTAAGGCACAAAAAAAAAAAAAAAANATATTAAACCCCACTAGAAAAAAATAACAGCCCATTGGTAAAAAAAATCAGACCTCTAGATTAGATTATTAGCAATGAAAAATGACAATAAGAGGCTGGAGAAAAAATTAACAGCAAGGCTCAAGCTTGCTGTCCCATTAAAAAAAAACATTACATTGTTTTATGGGCACGAAAATCATGGCAAAATGACCAAAAAAACAAAAACAAAATGTAGGCAAGCAAAGAAGCAAGCAAACTTGCAAAAATCTATGGAAAATAAACATTAACATTGAGGGATTTAGATACATACCTATGAATGGAAGATTCAACACCGGTTGGCAAATAAAATTGAATCCTTGCTCCACTTAGAAATCCTTGATTGTGATGGTGATGGTTGTTATGTTGCCTCCACAGTGATTGAGGAAGACTACAAACCCTTCTCCTCCTTCTCCACAAGCAAAAAATTAGAAATGACAAAAAAAAACCCAAAATTCGCCCTTATACCCCACGGGTCCCTACATCCGACGACTTTTGGGGAAAAAGTCGCCAACTTTTAGTAAAGTCGCGACTTTTTCAAAATCATAAAAATCGCGACTTTTAAGGGAGTAAAAATCGGCCAGGGGTAAAAGTCGCGAAAAATCGCCGACTTAATCAACACTGATTAAGACAAGTTCTCTATCAGACATGATTTCTCCAATTGTCTCTAGCTGTTCTTTAACCTTTGATAACTTCATGAAGAAAGTGCAATTGTGTCATCTTTTGTCATCTTAGTACTTTGGAGTTGACTTCTCAAGGCGAGAGCTTTGAGAGTGTTGTCACTTTCAAACATTTTTTTCAATGTTTTATACATATCATAGGCAGTCTTCAGATTGGCAATCCGGGGCAAGAGGTGGTCTCTTACTGAGTAGATGATTACTTTCCTTGCTCTGACATCATCTTCTTTTCTTACTTTCTTTTCTAAATCAGTCGCTGTTTCTGGTAGAGTTTTAGTGGTTGCATCCAAGAGATCTTCTTCTTCAAGAGTGACTAGAAGCTTTGATTTTCAAGGGCTGAAGTTGCTTGCTCCATCAAGCCTATCTTCCATTGGAGTTCTCTTCTTCATCTTTTCTTGAATCCTTGTAGACTGGATTATGTTTGGACTTACGACTGCCGACAATCAATTTGATAGTATCACAAAGATGCTTGCTGATTCAGAACAATGCTTCTTCAGAAAACCATAAATATTTTGCAAGAAATTTCTGCACCCTAGAAACCTTAGGGCCAAAAATCAAAATTTCTCAGAATTTGGTTCTGAGACCTTTTGGTGATGCGTTGGAAGAGGCCGTACTCTTTTGTGCTGAAATTAGCCTCAACGTCCAATTTTTTAGGGACTGAAACACTTAAAGGTGAGGGTCGTACAGATTTTTCTGGAACCCTAGGAGGGCCGTACGGTTTTGCAGAAGTGGAGGGATTGTTGGTAAGGGATGAGACTTGGTGGATGCTTGTGCAATGGGTTCTTTCAAGACCTATGCTCTGATTCCATGTTGATTTTTCATAGCATTAGGTTAAGCATGAAATTCATTTCATTTTAACAATTAACCATTAATGCTGCAACAACCAAGATCACATGAAGAAGCACCATGCACAAGAACACAAAATGTATCTTGGGAAACCCTTCTCAATAAGGGAGAAAAACCCAGCCAAATCCTTTGCTATACTTTTCAAGAGAAAGACCTTTCTCCACCAAGAATATCCAACACACAAGAGGGTGCACAAAACCCTAGAACTCTAGCGCCCAAGAGAGGTGCGCAACTTTGACCAAGAAGTGTACTTGCTGAAATTTCCAAAACTCACAAGTGTGTGTGTGTGTACAATGAAAGATTTCCTTTTACTTATATTAGACTTGTCCTATCAACTGAAGTGTCCATTGGCACAATAGGGCCGATCTCACTTAGATATATTATTTATTTATTATTATAATAATTAATATTACTATTACTATTAATATTAATTATCTTTTACATTTTATCGTTAGACACAATAAGGTAGGGCCGACCTATACCCTTTACATAATAACTAGGGTTACAGGCAGGTTTGACTCTTGAACAATATATAGCAAAGGATCTGATACACCCACTAGTGCTCATCCACTAGGAGCACATCCATAGAGATGCCATGGACTTGATTCACTGCATTACACAGATGAACCGGGTCTTCTCACGTTCACCTGTGCTCGTCGATAGGCCCGTCTACTCTACAGATCTGCTTTCCCACTGCCACCAATAGGAGGATCATCTGGAGTCTTCTCGTCAACTCTGCTGCTCAGAGGAGGCCATCACATCATCTTCATTTATGTTCACATGATGATGTGCCCAACACTTTTGGGATTTCCCATGTTCACCTTGTGCTCAGCCATAGGCACGTCCTAACTCAACAGATCGCTTTTACATTGGATAATCATCTGGAGTTCTTCTCACTCACGTCACGGAGTAGGCCATTTCTACGTTCCTGACTCTGTCCCAGGCAGGAACCACAAACCCTTCATAGGGGCTTTCTCTCAGGTTTGTAAGCTGAGAGAAAGACTTCACATAGCTGCTATGTTCCGCATCTCACATGTTTGTAAGCCGGAGGATGTCTCCCATAGCTGCATTCATCAACAAGAGGGACTATGTCTTTCTTTAAATCTTGAAGGAAAAGGCAAGTGCAACCAAAGCCCAACCTCCTCTTCAAGTGTGAGAACTTGCAATACTTAGAGACTTCTTGCCAACAAACTATTAGTAGAATGGTGCTACCTACATAAAATGCTTCACAAAAACATAAACATTAACCGAAATGTATATGTCTTATAAAACATTCAAATGCAAATAAACAATAAGATTATTAAGCAACCTAACTCTTCTAATCTTATCCTACTTGGAGATAGCTCCACTTGAAGGCCGCTAACTAACAATTGAAACAAGAGCACAAAAGCACAAAAGCAAAATTTACCTCACAATTAAGCACTTGACATAGATATTCCACACATGAAATTTGACACACCAATGTAGCCTCCAAAGCCTTTTATTCCAATTCAATGAGATGGTACAATAACAATGATACAACAAGCAATTCTTCCCAAGCTCCAATTAACTCTAGCAAATGGGAGAGTGCTTTATTATATAGAGAGGGGGGCGCACTTCCCATGGAGGGAGGGCGCACCACTTGGTTGCATAACCCATGACAAGTGTGGAGAGTGGGGCTGCCACCTCTCACACCAACACTCAAAACGCTAAGTGTGATCTAAAGGAGAGAGGGGAAGGTGCCACCTCTCAAGAGGTAGGCGCACTTCCTCTGGAGGGCGTCACCTACCGAAGAGACGGACGCACCTCCTCTTGGAGCTCTCTCCTAACTCAAGAGAACCTTCACTTAACTCACACTGAACAACCTCTCACTTGCCAACAAGACTTAGTTCACTCCAAGAGAGGTTGAGTTAACTCAAAACATGTCCTAGACATGTTTCCCCAAAAATAGGTTTGTGGATTTTTCCTGATTTTTTGTCTTTTTTGATTTTTGTGAGCAAAATTGATTTTTTAGCGATTAAAATCACTAATTTTACTCACAAAAGTGGCTACTTTGGTAAAGTGGGTGCTCTAGGTCCAAAAAAGAGTACCCCCAAGGCATATAATGCCTCCTAGTACCACTTTTTTAATACATAATCAAATTACAACTAAAATAACCCTTTTTACGGGAAGTTTTTTTATTAACTAAAAAACTTAAAAAAAAAACTAAGGGGGACTTAGTACATTTCCATAAGACTCTAGGATAATGCTTAGCATGGTTATATACATAAGACTCTAGACTTAAACACTCCCCAAGTCATATCCACTAGGACAATTACTCCAGCTTTGGAGGATATTGAGTGAAAAAACTCGAAAATTATAAATCGCTTAGAACGACAAAATATAATTAATAAGTAAAAAACACTCTACAGTAATGTAATAGTGTCTAAGTCTTGGGTGGCTAAGCCTATTACAAAAATCACATGCTTAAGTCATTTTATTACAATTCCCCGCAGGGTATGGAAATGTGGTAAAAGTTGAAAAGGGGCCATAATGGCCGGCTGGGCTTCTGAACTCTGAATTTTGAACGAGTAGTTGTTCAATCTTTGGCGGCTTGTCTGCAAGTCCAACCTAGTGCAACTTGGTGGATAACAAATTACATAGTGTCGAGTTTGTTCGACTTTCCTACAAGCTATGGGTCTTTGCACTGCTTGTCATTTATTAGGGGATCCCCTCCAAGGCCAGTTTGGTCAAGAGTGAACTTTTTGATGGTCTTTGCCTTGTTTACCACTGTCTCAAGATAGTAAAGTATATCTTTTGAGATTGTCAATTTGCCAGGAGCTCTTGGAAGCATATTAAGGACCAATACTTGGTACTTCTTCATGGATAGATACATTGTTGTGCAAATTTATTTGGTGATTATACCTATCTGGTTCAGTCCTTTATAGAGATTTTCTAGTGCTTGAGAGTCGCTATCGTATTTTCCCTTTGAAAGATTAGGTGGAAGTTTGTTTTTGAAAGTGAGGTGAGCTCTTTGATTGCTTTTTGTATGATGTGGTATGATGAGGTACATCACCAATTATTGGCCAAGGGTGCCTTATTGATAAAGGATGCTCAAGCATTAGACGAATAGGCTATTCAAATTTCATCTTTGCATAGTAGTCTTACAGAAGAGGATATAAGCTCCATTGTATATATCATTCTTGATTTGTTGTTTGTAAATATTTTTATGTAAATACAAGATGTATTTTTTGAAAAAAAGAAAGAAAAACTTTGGATTTGAACACTTGTAAAGAAGAATCAAGAAAATGCCTAGGGAACTTGTGCTAGTAATGAACTTAGCTACCTCATTGCTACAAAGGGTTTAGCTTGACGAGTTCATTATCTCGATTGGCTTCTTAGACATGTACCTCGAATACCCTCATAGAAAACAATATGCGCTGGAAACAAATTGGACAAAGGAGGTTCAACTTTGCGAGAATAATAGAAGTTCAATATCCTTTTCAAAGAAAAAAGTATTATGAAATTTTCTCATAAGTAGGGCGACCACAACCACATGCGTGATGTGTAGCTTGTGGTGATGTCCGTCCCAGTGTTCATTAGGATACACCTAATGTTGTTAGAACTGGAACTGACCAAGGGTCAAATTGGGATTGGATTGGAAGTCATCGGAAAACCGGGTTGAAGTATTGGTAAGAACTAGTTGACGAGGGTGGGATGAGGGCTGAATTAGAGTCTGTCCTGATTGGAAGCGATCCAAATTGGTTAGTTTGGGATGGAACTAGCCATCTGATTTGGTTCATGGACCCTATGGAGAGTGAATCAGTTCACATTGGTAGGTTCTGATAACATTGGATGCATCAAGCACAAGAGCAAGGAAACTTAGAGTATAACTTTCTTGTGGAAAGAAGATAACCAAGTAGACAACAGAGCTAGCATAATGAATTGTTTCTCTTTTCTTCATTTCTTACTTGTCATAGACTTCACTACTTTAGCTCACTTTAGTGTTTTTTCAGTTTCTAATATCTATGATATAAATAAGGCATATGGCCTATTATGTACATTGTAAACGTTATATGACAATTGATTGCATATTATAACTCTTTTGTCTTGATGTTAGATGGTTTATTTCATTTCATGGTTTATGTTATCTGTTGGGTGTTGATCACAAATTTTAACAATTATATATTGAAACTTGATGTTACATCATGTTTGATGTTATAATTTATAACTACTAGATGGTTGAATGATGTTATATGTGTACTGAATGGTTGATGCTCTAATGATTAATCTACTACAAATTACATTTCTAGCTTCTTGAAAATGCAGTATTCATCCACACATAGCACGCAATCTATGTTTTCAGATATTTTTCAACTAATTTGGCATTATGCATGTTTTCTTTGAATATGTATGCATTAAAATATATAAAAATATGTATTATATAAAAATGCTCTCAAGATGCTTCCCTTCTGGCTATTTTTAGGAGTTGGTGCTTCATACTCTCGCTTAGTACTCCTGCCCTGCGCTTTGCTCCTGTGTTCAACATCATTGTATTGGGGAAATTAAATTCATTCAATTTTTTTTATATCTTGCATTTCATTGGTACAACTCTCCCCATGCTCTTGAAGTAAAGAGATTTACTGATTTTTTGGTTGCAAGCTTTTGAGAATATTCAAGTATTCTCATGTTTTGCAATATCGAGGATACTGAATTTCTAAATTGTTGATGTTTTGGTATCTACGGGAGGTATTAATCTCCAATTGTAACCTTTGTACTTAGAATAGAATATTCTGGAAGTAAGAAAACCATTAAACAGATGTGTGAAAACCCTATAAGAGAAGTCAGACCAAGGAGAATAATAATAAAGAAATAGAAAACCCCAGAAAGAGAAGTCGGCCCTGCAAGAAAAAGTCAAAGTAAATTATATTTGCTAGAAAAGACACGTTGGCTCTGTGGGAAAAGTTCACTGGCAGAATAAGTATAAATAAGGTGACGCCTTAGCTCATTTGGACACTCTCTCACACACTCAAAATCAATGCGCAAGTATAAGGAGGTGCAACAACAACAACTAGGGCACAAGTCTAAGGAGCAACAGTGGCAGCTAGGGCGCAAGTCTTTTTGGTATCTTCTTCTTGTGCATTTCTCTTGGTAAAGGTACGCATTATTGGTGTTGTGTTGCTATTGCAACAGTGGTGTTTCTGGTTAGGGTTTATCTGTTGGTTCTAGTGTGGACTTGTCGGAATCATTCTATCTAAGAAAAGGTTATTGTGCTCGGGGGTGGCATATGTGAATGCCTATGGTTGGGTGACGATGATGTGACATTGTCTATGGTTAAACGAGCATACCAAAATTTTAACATGGTTTCAGAGCTAGTTTCCTTTGTAATAGTCTAATCGCTGGAAGGAAGATCCTCAGTTTCCCCCATTGTCAAGCTCGTTGAGCACTTACTGAATCCACCAAGGTCGCCTAAGTAGGGCGCATCTTTCCCCCGGATCAGATCTCCAAAATTCTGTAATTGAAAAATTAGGGTTTCCTCATAAAACCCTAGGTCTGCAGTACCAATTGCAGTTTCTTCGGGCCAGTTGCAACACTAGTTGCAGTTCCTCTAGTCCACAACAACAAACCCTAACCCAAATTCGTTGGGCACTTTAAGTGAAGAGTTGGGCCTAAATTTTGGTTGTCCTAGTGCACCTTACCCTAGCACATCTCCAACTACCTTCAGATTGCAAGTTGGAGCACTTTGAAGTTTTAGGTTTCGTCGTTGCTTGCTGCTGTTTGCCACTCCTACCGGAGGTATGTACTTGTATGTGTTTAAACTGTATCATTATCTTAAGGGTATTTTCCAGAGAAGGGATCTTTTGTCCAAGCAACAATTGTAGATCAAGAGGGATCTCAGATCCAACACATTCAAAGGAACAACACACTCCCGGTTTGATTGTTTTGATATGCCTCTAACTGTTATGGCATTATTGTGATCTTATGAACATCTAGGTTGCATTTTGATCTATTAAAGTTATGATTTTTTCTGGTCAAAGTTAAATTTATAAGCTGACCTAAGTCAAAGTTTAGATTGATTGAGGTTGAGATTTTAGAGTTTAATTGCATAATATTCTCTAATTCCGATTTCTGTCAAGAAAGCATATTGTCTTAGTACAGGGGACAAGTTGGAGAGAATACTTGTCATCTTGAGTAAAGGATACTCAGAAGAAAAGCAACAACACTAATTCTTGAAGATAAGACTCCAGGTTCCAGGTTTGGTTGAATTGATAAGTCTCCAATTTGCACATATCAAGTTTGATAATTTCTACATTACAAGTAAACACTATAGTTGTGACAACAATCTTTGAAAGGTCCTATTACTGCTAGATACAATGAATACTTGGTAGGATGTGAGTACTATTGATATAAATGCTTATTGTATTTGTTGCAAGATGAACAGACATCTCCTCTAGGAGATATTTCTTGTTTTGCTTCCAGGCAGGTCACCTTGCTAATGCTATGATGATTACCGTGAAATTGTCTTTTATTCTTGTTAACATAGATATGTTCTTATGAAAATGATGTTATATTGGAAATACATCTGCTCTTGTTGCTCTTGTCTCGAGTAGGTTACCATGGAGGAATGATTGGTCACAACACTAGAAGAGTGTTGTTCCTATTTCTTATTATTGCATTTTTATTTTGGCTGTTGTTCCAAGAAGCTCACAAGTGATAGCTCTGAGAAGGAGCTACTGTGATGATTGTTCTCGTTGTTGTTCTTATTATTATTATAAGAGTATTATTCTTGTCTATTGTTTTCCCTTGTTGTTTCGGGCATGTCACAGGTGATAACTCTTAGGGGAGCTATAGTGACGGTTGCAGGAGGCAACATATTAGATGGTCTCTAGTTTTAAACATAGAGCATATTATCCAGATAAGTTGTATACATGATCGTATACATCCTTGTACCGAAGAAAAAGAGGACGAAGTTAAAACCTTTTTGGCAAGAAGGGTACTTTTGCGAGATACAAAATATCTCATATGGAGATTGATTGTAAGGAGCAGAATGCTCCAAAGATGTCCAAACAATCCCTCTAGTACAGTTGATCACCTTTCATATCATCGGGAAGAGTTAGTAGAGCCAGATGGGCCTACCCAAAATCGTTGCAGTAACCAGGAACAAACCAACATGGTCCTGTGACACTTTGCAGGATGCAAATATATATAGCATTGATAAGCCATATCATGAGGAGCAGATGGCTCCACCATTGGTGAGGTAGGCGGCCCCACCAAGTACCAGCTCAAAAGGAGCTAGAATTCAGAGGGAGTCAACCCTCACGATCCAGTAGGGAGGAGCAACCTCCCCAGGTCCATTCATAGGAGACTTAAGAGGAAATCATCACACACAAAGGGAGCAGATGGCTCTGAAGATTATATAGACTCAGAGGGAGTTAAGCTTCAGAGGGAGCATGGAGACTTAGAGTGAGCCTGATCTCAGAGAGAGTCAATGGCTTAGTGACTTTCATTCAGAAAGTATTCCTCCTTAGATTCAGATGGGAGAGAGAGACGTCTTCCAGGACTAACAGACATGTGCCATGAGTTTAGGAGGCTAGATTGAAGCTTTAGAGGCTTCGAGGAGATATGAGACCTCCTGGAAGATTCCCTTGTTTCAGTGACAAAGGAGGAAGCCAGTTAGAAGGACTGGGATATGGATTTTTCCTTGGTTCTGAGACTAGAAGGTAAGTTAATGGTGACTTCCAAATTGATCTACAAGATCAAGCATGTTGCAGATAACAATATAGAGACGTACGAAGCTTGATTTGTGGCTAGAAGATTCTCCCAACAAGAGGGAGAAGATTATGACGAAACACTTGCTCCAGTAGCTAGAAGAAGTGTACATAGAGCAACCACATGATACATGAGGTGTCTCATGTATGCAGATTGAAGAAAGCTTTGTATGGGCTTAAGCAGGCACCCAGGGCAGGATATGTCAAATAGTTATTTTGATGAGCCTGGGATTGGTTGCCTTCACTGATGGTGACGAATCTGAAGTTATTGAGTGATACATATTCAGAGACAGTGGATGCCACCATGTATAGACAGATGATTGGTTCGTTGATGTACTTAATGAACACAAGGCTAGATATATGTTTTGTGGTGAACACATTAAGTCAGTATATGGTTGTGCGGGGACGTGTTCACTTGATTGCAACAAAACATGTGATGAGGTACCTGAAAGGTACAATTGGCTATGGACTCCGATATGTATCAGATCGTGAGATAAGCCTGCAAGGCTATACTGATTTAGATTGAGCTGGTAGTGTCACAGATTAGAAGAGTACATCTGGATGTTGCTTCAGTTTGGGGTCAACTATGATCTCATGGTTCAACAACGAATCAGTGTGGCTTCGGAAGCTGCTTGCAGGATTGTTTGATCTTCAGTTAGAGGCGACTTGTATCTGGTGCGACAACCAGAGTTGTGTGAAGTTCTTGGAGAACACGGTGTTTCATGACAAGTCCAAGCATATCGAGATTAGGTACCATTATATCAGAGATATGGTGCAGAAGGGAGAAGTGAATTTTGAAGCACCAGTATGTCGCTATAGGTATGTGTTGACCAAGCCTCTATCAAGGGTGAAGTTTGAGTACTTCAGAAACAAGCTTGGTGTGGCTCGGAAGGACGTACCCTTGTGATAGGGTATGATGTGTTA
>ML819546.1:16104-36739 GCA_009831015.1 Picea engelmannii
GTAAGTATCCAACTTCTGCACCCATGCTTGTGTTGTCATCTTAGTTGTACCATCAAAGTATGGAATCTCTATCTTCCCTGCCCTTCGCTCAAACTCAAAGCTTCCCCTGTGGTTCGTCCTAGGATAGTTTCTGAACCTGAGTTGACAATACCCGTCTAGGGACATCTGTCTTTGAACTTTCATATCCAAGCTCTAGTATTCCCTGGTACTCCTGGCTAATTGTGCCACAAAATCTTCAACCTATTCATGTTACTCTTGCTCATCTGTAAATGTGGGCATGTATGGTCTGGGGTTAGCTCTGCTACCTAAGTGTTTCCCTAGCGGTTCATCTGTGAAAACTGGCACGTATGGCCTATGATTGGTCATGCTACCCATCTACCCATGGAACATGCCACCTCCAAGACTTCCTTCGGATCCTGGTGCTTTCTCCGCGTTATATCTGACTTCCTCATGGGTTCCACCGGACCCTCCAACCTCCTTATTCCCATACATATCAAGATCTTTGCCTCGATGGGTTACTTGCATCAGAAGGTCAGTTATCCTAGTTTGGTTCTCGTTCATTTTCTGTAGATTCTCATCAACTTTCTTCAAGGTTTCAGAGATTTCGGCCTGTCCCCTTCTGTTGGTTTCTTGATACTCATCCAACTGTCGGACCAATGTGCTTTCTGTGCGGTTCATGTTTTGTTGGAACTTACCAAATTCAGTTACTAAGAGAGCCAAGCCCTGAGTCTCATGGTTGTCTCCTGACCCCTCTATTTCTACCTATGTTTCACTATTGTTTATCTTCCTCCGACCCATAACAATTCCCCTGTACTTCTGCATGCACCGATCTCTCCACAGGTTTGGAGGATCGAGGCTCTAATACCACTGTAATTATCCCAAGCCAAATTCTTTCTTGGAATCACTAACTACTACTAATAAAGTGCATACAAGATTCATCAACACATGGAGATCACAATATATTCAAGATGTAGAAGCACAAGCAAAGGTCTGACCTTTTTATTACGAGCAATGTAAGATCAATACAATAGATGGCCGATCTGGCATAAACCTCAGATGGTCGTACAAGCAATAGATATGAGCTGCTACAAAATGCTCCCGACAATACAAAATAAGCCTCCAAAGGTTGGATATACAATGAAGACTGAATCAAGTAGATCTGAGTCGTACTAATGCTCAACCTCCAAGCTGGAAAGTGCCACGTCCTGCTAGAATGCTGAAGCCCTCAATAATTCTTCCCTACTACCAAAAGTGTCCAATCATCCCGAGCAATATGCCAAATGATAGATCGGGCAATTGTAAGGACAACCCAGATGTCCAAATTCCCAAATCCACTCTCAAACCCCGTAGATTTGAATTTCCCACTGAATGGGGTACCCCACTGGATGACTGAAACCCTAGCTGGTTCGGCCCTGATGAAGGAGGCCTCCAAATGCTCTGAAACTATTCAAGAATATAGATCGGGCTATGAGAATCCTGTGGGAGAAGTTTCGGACTCAGATCTCAAGCAGATCTCCCTAGATCTGAGTTTTATTGATTTACAGGACGTCCCCTATGGCTCCAAGATGTCCCAATCTGCAGATAAATGTAGAATGATGATAACCCTCTAGAAAATCCCTCAAATTGATGGTCCTGCCCCTGCAAACAAAACCCAACTGTCAAAATGGCCCCAGGCCCTCAGGATAAGCTGAATCGACCCTCCCTCCATATGATGGTGCACCCTTGCTGGAAACACAAGAATGGTATGACTTGCTACCTTCTGAAGCGCTAGATGGAGATGGACTGAGACTAGAATGGTGTGGAGGATTCTTTCATCCCCGAGACCAAGCTGCGGAACAAGGTGAGTGGATATTTCACCACTGAGTTTCTCACAAGGGTTTGTACAGCAAAACCCCCAAACTGAATGCTCAAGAGCAATAGCAAATGCTAATCCCAAACCAGAATCCGT
Organism: Picea engelmannii; assembly: GCA_009831015.1. NCBI lineage: Eukaryota > Viridiplantae > Streptophyta > Pinopsida > Pinales > Pinaceae > Picea > Picea engelmannii. The sequence goes on from ML819546.1 coordinate 18,053, forward strand.
AATAGGTGCACCCCAACCTCTTACTTATACTTTTCCTTCTAATTCTCTGTTGAGTTAGGTTAACTCCCAGGGTTAATCTTCTATTCTTCTGTTGATTTATCTTTTACTCCTTTATCCTTTTCCTTTCTTAAGTCAACTTAAAAATATAACTTTTAACTTCTTGACTTTCCCCCCTTCAGTGTGAGACTATGACCTAGTGGGGGTGCCCAGGCCACTGAGTCTCCTCATCACCTCTCTAAGAGGTGGGGGACATTGCAGAAGCTTCCTAAACATGTACTACGCTATAATTATTATGTATCTTTTGAGCAGCTATTGGGAACTGCACCCTCTAAATCTTATTTTGAATTTCATTAGGGCCCTTGAGAGTCATTCTCAATTTTAATCATGTGAATATCATGCATCTAAAAACAATTTGAGCATGTCCATGTACATGGACAGGGCCGAATATGACCCCGTCAACCTTCTAAACTAGTAAAACTAAGAGTATAACAATTTTAAACTATAAATTACTTGGACCACCTGCCTGCAAGGTCTAACACGATCATGTCCATGTACAGGGACAATCCCGAATTCGGGAATGTCACTGTACATGGACAGGATCGAATACGACCCTATCCATGTATAGGGACAACCCCGAATTCGAGCATGTCCCTATACATGGACAGGGTCATATTCGGCCCTGTCATCCCATCTGATAAGCAAATTATACCTCTACTTGTATGTGTCTGATATGGTCTAGGTGTTTTTGTGTCTGTGTTTTTATAGGGCCATATTCAGCCTTGTCCACGTACAGGGACAGGCCCGAATTTGATCATGTCCATATACATGGGCAGGGCCAAATTCAACCAAGTCATCCCATCTGATAAGCATATGATACCTCTACTTGTATCTGTCTGATATGATCTAGTTGTTGTTGTGTCTGTGTTTTTACTCTATTTTGTTTGCATCCTATTGTGTTCATAAATTATTAACTTATAGGAGGCATTGTCTCTGGGTGAAATCATGAAGATGGGTAACACTTTTGCTTGTTTTATGAGAAAAAAAACTATATATTTCACAAGTTCTTCAACTTCCGGCATACGAAAGTATTTTTTTTATTTAGAATTTCACTTTACAGTAAAAACAAAACTTGTGAAGACTATTGTTAGCTTTCCAATGACTATTTTTGAAATTTGTTTTATTAAGATTTGATATGTCAATTTGACAGTTGTTTAAGAGTATGTTCCTTAAACATGAAAGGAATGATAATGAGTTATTTTTTCCCACAACAATGTATCTATTATTAAACTTATGTTTGTAAGAAACAAAATATACTGCAACAATCTACAGACACTCTATTTTATTATGACTATAATTTTGAATATAAATGATGAATATTATAATTTATAGAATTTTTTTAAGTTGACCACGCTGAAAACATTGCATACTTTAAACACATGTTTTCCTACACCTCGTATCTATCTTAATGTTTACTTAAAAGTAAAATATAAATATACCCTTTTGAAAACAACAGTTTAAGGATTATGAATATATTTTTTCTAAATTTTTCACTGTGTATTTTTATAGATATAGATATTTCATTTCAACGAATCATAACATTTGTTGAAAATATTATGTAGTGATTTTTTAAAAAAAATAAATAAAATTAGATAAAAATAATGAAAATGAAAGCAACTTATAGGAATTGAAAGTAGATTCAATTTTGCAAATGCTGGTGTCATTTTTGAAACCAAATTTTGACTATTTTCAGGAGTCTGCAACCTCCAAAGTTCATGTAAGCTTGGGGGAATTCTCTGGTTTAACTGAATACAGTCCCAATTTTTAGTTTTTGGCCGAACTAATCTTTTGGCCAAAACAATATTCTTTCGACCAAAAGATTGTTGAGAGAATTTCGTCAGTCGAAAAAAATGAAAATCCACATCGTATAGTTTCATTTTGTGCCAAATTGTATAAATACGCTTTTGGCCGAACACATTTAACACAATTCATTGCTTGTTTGATGGTTTTATAGAGTATATAAACAAAGTTTTGAATCATCTTTTTGGTTTTTGTTGAATAAGGTAATTGATGTTTGTTCAATTTTTTATTGGAATAACAATTTATATTTTGAAAGACAAATGTTGAGCATTTTTTCAAGGTGAAGTCTTTGTTGAACATATATTTTACAGATAACTATAAAAGTCACGGGAAACAAAAGTTTGCGCAAGAGAAAATTTGATTGCACTCGAGATGATACTCACTAAAACGAACAAAGGAAAGAGCAATATTGGAGAAAGAAACAAGAATGTGCAAATATTGAAGAAATAAATGATGATAATATAAATAAAGATTTTCAACAAGAAGAAGTCCAACCAGGTATGCATTCACATATTGTCTATATTAAAAGTATATAATTCAAATTTAAAATATTGTTTAATATAATTGATTGTAATTACAATTTGATGTTTTTCAAAAAACTTAAATAGATTTGTCTCATAATGTCGAAGAAGACGTTGAAACTGAAATTGAAGCAGAAGACAAATCCCCTATAGGTATGCACATAAATTTAGATAATACAATATGAACACTTGTATATATAGTTTAGTGAATTTATGTTTGGGTTTTTTTTATAGTATAAACTTTAAATTGAAATATGCAGGAGAATCTATCAACATTGATGATGAAATATTAGAAAATGTTGATACTGACAAATTTGGGAAGAAAAAAGATAAGCATTATATAAGATATCGAACTAAGAATATGTATAATACTTTTTTAAAAGATGAATTAGTAACAGTACAATCTCAACTTTTACTCTATCTAATAAAGTCAAGAAAGTTGAAAGACACTACAACATTATTGGGTATTCAAAAGTCGACAAATGATACAAAGGTGAAACACAATGTCTTTGAAAATATAACTAGTGTATTAAAAGCTTTTGGAAAATCTCGAAAAAATGATGTCAGTGTTGCACGTAGAGTGATACAAACAACAGTTGTTTCATCCAACAATATAAAAGATCGTTTGACACGATACATGGAAAAAATGATGGGAACGTCAAGAAAAACATTGCACAAACATAGAAAATTTCGATTGAAAATATATGCAAATGATGAACTGTCTTGTTGGACAATGATTTCTAGACAACCCTACAAAGATAGACTTGTAGAAAATGTCAAAGAATTGGCCCGTAATTGTTGGTTGAAAGAATCTCGTATTTCACCACATACAAGGGATGTTTTGCGATGAATAATAAAATGAAAAAAATATGAAGAACATCCAAAACATATATTTCCAATGACACAATTAGAATTGTTCAATAAGTTCAAACAAGAGCACAAAGAAGTTAAAATTTCCATCAATACATATGTGCAACAAGAACCATAGTTTGTTAGACCCATCATTGTTCGTGACACTTGTTGTTGTCATTATCATGTGAAATTTGAGTTGTATTATGACACTTTTTTGGATTTTGGTCAAACTTTATGGACAAGTTCACCTCCTCCTTCCACATTCTGTGTTTTTATATCTAAAATTCTATGTGAAAGAGAAGATGATGACTTATTTTACAAAAAAAAATGTATTGGTGGAAAGAAATGTGATCGTTGTGGAAATCTAAGTTTGTTTCATTCAACATATCATATTGATATGAATGATCAATCATTTTCTAATATAACAGTCAATTGGAAGAGATATGAATATATCAACAGCATGACTCCACATTCTTCAAATTTTATTTCCGAAAGGATTGATTTGAAGGTAGATAAAATTTGTTTGATAGAATTTTTGAAGAAGTTTGAGGAAGAAATTTATAAATACACCAAGAATTCACATAGAGCTCGATAAAAAGACCTACAATTCAAACAATCCCATGAAGTGTTTTCACCAGGAAAAATTTTGTCTATAGTTGATTTTGCAGAGAATTACACATTCGCTGAACAAAAAGAAATAGAGAGTGAATATTACCATTCTGATCAAGTCACGATATTTGTCCACGTCCTATATAGACATGCTCAACGGAGTCTTGATAACATAGAAAGAACCAACGACAATCAACATGTTATTAAAGAATGTCACTTTTATATAAGTGATGATCGAGCACACGACACACATTATGTACAACATTGTTTTGATAAATTTTATCATTCTTGGTGAAATAGGACCCATTCACTCAGAGAAAGACACTATTTCATTCATCAAGTCACAAATATCTAACATATTCTTACCTAAATATTTACAACAAAAACTAAGTGGTGACCAAATGTTTGTATTAATCTATGACTTGTACAGATCCTTCATTTTACTAACTCGGTTGAATCCATTCATTCATGACAAGATTCATTGAAAGAACGCGAAATTGGATTTGATGGACATTGGATATGGTCAGATGGGTGTGCAGGTCAGTTCAAATCTTCACGATCATTCTATTGTTTATGTCGTCTTCATAAAAAATTAAACATTACACATTGTTGGTGTTATCACTCCAAGAAACCCTTTGTGGTTGTAGACCAAAGGTGCTTGGTAACTTAAGAATATGATATGTAGGTGTGCTTGGAACAATGGGATAACTCAATGATTAATGTAATAGAAAAATCATCATAAATTCAAATGAAACAATGCTTTTAGAAAACAATAATCAAACATGATATTTTAAAGAGGGGATGAAGAATACTAATCTTGATTGCCAGATACAACTAGGTGTAGGGCTGATACAAGGTAGTAAGAAATCCTTCACTTCAATTTTATGAGCTTAATAAAGAGATGACGGTCTTTAAAAGATAAAACAAACTGAAATAAAGTATAGGAACAAGATACATGAGCAATATGATATTGAAAGCAAAAGGAGACTGTAATTCTATTATCCAATAAGAGTTTATAACAGTAGCCAAAAATGTCTTCCCAGTTTGAAACCTTATCTCTTAGAAAAGATAGGCTTTTATAGACTTTTACAATCAATTTTTAAGATCCTAAAAACTTGGATTTGTGTCTAAATATAGAAAATAAAACTAACTAAATACAATTGATAAGCAAAGACTAGTTCCTAGAACTCGAACTGTCTTCTATGTTGATCTTGACATCTGTATTTCATCACCTTTAGGACTTTGTTGTGTCGTGGAAGGGTAAAGGCACCTGTCTTCTATAGCTGGACTCTTTTAATAACCATAACTGAAACTTTAGTTGACCAATTTAACATTTGGTCTCAAAATCTCCACGAATCTCTGATGCTGAGTGTTTCTTTATTAGGTGGTTAATCCTTTGATGCTCTCAAACCCTTTTTAAATACTTCAAAATTTGCCTTGCTCCAGCTTAGCTTTCCAAAAATTTATTTCTGTACTTTCACCAACCAATTCACCTTACGATCTGCTGGTTAGCTGGTGAAAGTTCTTCTTTTCACCAACTAACTAGTTGTAAATTTACCCTTTGCACTGGTGAAACTTCTGTCTTTGGCCAAAAAGGAACCTTTCCCCTCCAAAACTGTTGTTTTACCAAAAAATTAGTGCGCCTTTGATTTATCTCCCTACATATTCACAACAACCTGGGCCAATACCTGTAGATCTGGATGTGACTTACTCTTCTTCTTCAATTTCTTAATTTTCCTCTTAAGGCGTTTTGCTAACCACCACAAACTGTTATAGTCCTTGGTGATTTTATTCTTTCTCTTTTTGTCTTTGACACTCTCACGAGCCAACTTCTCAAATGTTGCATTTGTCTCTGCAAAATTTTCAAACAGGGATTTGTATCTTGCCTTGATTACTCTTTCCAAAACCTCCTATTGTGCAATCACCTCTTTCAGTTGCTTAATTTTTTGTGATTTCTTTGACCTTTTCTCTTTGATGTTTCACCTTCATCAATGAGAGTAAAAGTCTCATAGTCTTGTGCAATTTCCATGGAGCGTTCAGGGATTTTAATGGCTGGACTTTCATCTTCTTTCTCTGGCTCTGTTTCTGAGTCTGTGTATGGAAAATTGAGAATATTTGTCTTTTTTACTGTACGCTGCTCTGAATTGGTTTCAAAGTCTAATTTTTTCTTTGCTCTTTTAGACTTTATGCTGGAAATCCTGTCCTCTGGTGGTCCTGGAAGAGATCTCCTCCTCCTTGAGATACTCTAAGGAGTTAACTTCTTTTTCCCATCTTTTTTCTGCTCATTCATGGGCTGAGTTTGGGTATCAAAGCCTTCCCAAAAAAGAAAATGTTTCCAAGTCCTTCCTCTTTGTCTTAGTTCTTCTAGAATTATCAGTTTGATCAAGCCAAAATGAAAAAGGGTGTTTTTCATACTTAGAGGTTTAGCTCTAATCTTTTTACATACTTTGGTTAGGTTTTTGTGAAGGAAGAAAGGTAAATTCAGGAGGGTCTTCCCTGTGAAATGATATAAAAGTTTGAAATGATATAGCATTAGCTTGTCATAACTACCTTCTGAGGTGATATAGAGTTAAATTCCTTTAAACAAGTCCTTCCATTCATCTTCCAGATGAGACACTGGCATGATTTTCTTCCAGGTGATATCTCTGAATTTTTCCTTAAGGTATGCCCTAAAATTCAAATTCTTGGTTGTTGTTGTCTTAAACCAGCTCTGGCCTGATCTAGGTAAGTTGGTCGCTATGGAAATGGTGGCTTCATCGACTATCATTTCTACAGAACCCACACTAGCTGTGTTTCCATCTTATGATTTAGCAAATGCTTCAACTGTTATTTGGTGGCAACCATTTTGTAACATTTCAACATAACTCATGCAGCCTGTGTCTGAGAAATGTTTTTGCACATCTGGATGCAACTGTAATAATGATAGGCTATTCAATTATTTCCTTAGTAATAAACCACTTCGTTTCCTTGCCATTTGTGACTCGAACCTCATACAATTGGCAGACAATGTCATGGTAATTTCCTGATTGAGCCAAGGTTTGGAGCTAGTGAAAACTCTCAGTGTTGCCAATTCATATATGGAACCATACCATATTACCTGTGAACCGTGCGTGTTCAAAATATGAAGTGTCGATTTGATGTCGCCAAGTGAGTGGTACTGCTCCTTTACCTGTGATGATGAATGTGGATTCGTCATCTCCAATTCCATCATTGCTAAGCATGCATTCACAAGCATGATCCCCGATAATATTCGATTAAAACATGCATAATGGTATTGTCATCATCATTCACTTCGACTAGCACCTCATAATAATTATGTGACGTGTGTCGAGTGTGTCTTCTTTTCAATTTATGAAGTCATGGAAGGAAAACACGTGTTTCGCGCTTTCACCAGCTAGCCTGTCTACGGGAAAGTACTCCTTAACCGTTGAAACCCGCTGCTTTCACCAGCTATCACCAGCTAACATCAACCTTGCAACATGTGTTAGCTGTTGAAAATATTTTCACGAAATTTTATAAAAATAACCTTTATGGATCAACTTATTTCTAAGGCATGAATTTAAAACCTAAGTTTTGACACTAGAAGAATCTAAAAACAAAAAGAGAATCCTACAGATGGCCATGCTATCACCTACAAAATGAAACCAAGTGACTGATTCATTTTGGGAGCTAACATTTGGCTCCAACTGGGATGGATACCTCCCTATGAGGTCACCAAGAACCTAGTTAGACTCAGTATCCTTTATTACAATTTGAAAATTTGAAAAATTGTTTTGCTTAGTACCATTGGGCATGGAGTTATTCAAGCAATAAGAACAAAAAAAAAAACTGAAAATAATATGTACAAGCAAAACATGGCTTTAAGAAAATCCTTATGAAAAATAGGTCTTTAGAAACCACCCGTTGAAAGGGCCACCTGCTACTTCTTCGCCTGCAAGATTTTGGAGAACAAAGGTATTATTCTACTGAACTGTTGTTATGACAAAAGGACCTACCCAGAGAGCATCAAATTTGTCGTGTTTCCCCTTTTCTTGCCTTGCTGCATCCCATTTTAAGACCAGTTCCCCTATTTTGAAAATATTTGTTTTGACTTTCTTGTCGAAAATCTCCTTCATCTTTTCTTAGTGTAATTCTGTCTTTTCCAGAATCTTCTCTCTGTCTTGCTGCAACTCTACAAGATTATGGATCCTTCAGGTTAAATCACTTGGTTCAGAGTCAGTTTCTTTTATAAACTTTGCAACTGGCAGTACAAGTTGAACAGGAAATATGGCTTCAGTACCATATACCAACTTGAAGGGGGATGTGCCAATTGACTTTTTATTTGTAACCCTGTCAGCCCACAAAGAAAATTTTATCTTGGAATCCCAGCCTCTGGTATTTTTTTCAAGCAACTTCTTTATAATTCTGACTAAACTCTTATAGAATGACTCAGCTAATCCATTTCCTTATGGATAGTAAGCAGTAAAATGTACTAGCTGAACTCCAAGCTCTTCACATAATTTTACCAAGTGTTTATCTTTGAATGCAACAGCGTTATCAGTGACTATTCTCTTAGGGAAACGAAATCTGGCGAATATGTTTTCTTGCAAAAAATTAATGATGACAGTGTGAATAGCGTTCTTGGTAGGAATGGCCTCAATCCATTTTGTAAAATAATTAGTGGCAACAAGGATCCATCTGTGTTGACTGCTAAAAGGCGGGTGAATCTCACCTATGAAGTCCAGACCCCATTGTTGGAAGGGACCTGTGACTACAATAGGTCTGAGGGGGAGGGATTTTAGTTGATGTTTTCCTGCAAACCTTTGGCACTTGTCACATGTTCTCACAAATTCACACACATCTGAAAATAAAGATGGCTAGTAATAACCATATCTTAAGATTTTATGTGCGGTAGTCTTCCAATAGTGATGTCCTCCGCATTCACTATTATGGAATTCAATCATGATCCTAACTGCGTCCTCTTGGTTTATGCACCTCAATAATAGCCCTATTGATTTTTTCCAGAACAATAAGTTGTCATTGATGCAGAAATTCATGGCTTTGAGCTTTAAATCCCTCCCTTGTGTTCTTGTCAAATATGAAGGGACTGATAAAGTTTGCAAAAAATGAACGATATGGATGTACTATTTAGAGTTGGCTAGGTGAGCTGAGACCTACATTTCTTCACTTCCTTTATCCTCTGAAGACTAAAAATTATCTGCATTTACAATTACCAAATTTATCTCAAGCAGTTTACAATTTTCTTCTGCAAGAAGTTTGGAAAGACCTTGACCTTTCACAAGTTTTGTCGGTTTGATCTCAACATCAAATTCAATTAACTTCGCTATCCACTTACTCCTTTTCCATCTATTTTGGGTTGTATAAGCACATCTTTAACTGAACTGGAAGGCACATAAGTTATTACCTTGTCTTGAAGGATGTAAACTCTGAAGGATTTTAATGACTTGATGAGCACGTATGCTTGTTTCTCCAATAATTCATACTTCACTTCAGCATCCCTCAAGACTTTACTGAAGAAGGCAACTGGTTTCTCCTGATCATCGACATTTCTCTGCAATAGTACTACTGCAATTGTATCTTTCAAAGAAAATGAAAAGATATAAAACTCCTTGGCGAAGTCAGGGATAATTAAAAGAGGGGTTGTCATAATGGCTTCTTTGATAGCATTGAATGAGTGTTTGGCTTCTTCAGTCCATTTTACTTCGGAGTTCTTTCATAACATAGAAGTGATATGCTTTGTGACTTCTGCCAAGTTTTCTATAAACCTCCTGATAAAGTTTATAGTCCCAAGGAAAGACTGAATGTCCTTCTTTGATCTAGGAAGAGACAAACTTTTAATAGCTTCTACTCTTTTTGGGTTGATCCTCACCCCATTAGCTGAAACAATATGTCCAAGTAATTTCCCTTCCTTGAGTGCAAAATTAGATTTGTTAGGATTAAGAGAAATGCCATACCTTCGACATTTTAGGAATGTCTTTCTCAAGTGCTGCAAATGATGTTCATGGTTTCTCGAAAAAATAGTAATGTCATCAAGATATATCAAGACGAATTTGTCTTTCTCCCCAACGAAAGCAATGTCCATCGCCCTTTGGAATGTTGGTCATGCATTCATCAATCCGAAAGGAATCTTTTACTACATAAACGTACCCCATGGAGTGGTAAAGGAAGTCTTTTCTCTATCATTCGGATGGACAGCAATATGGTTGTATCCAGAAAACCCATCAATAAAAGTCATCACCTTTGATCTTGACACCTTCTGCAAAATATGTTCCATCTTGGGCAGCCGGTAGTTGTCCTTCCTAGAGCACTTATTCAAATTTCTGAAATCCACATAGAGTCTGATTTCTCCATTCTTCTTTCTGACCGGTACAAGATATGCAATCCATTTAGAGTATCTGAGAGGTATGATAATGCGGGTGTCTAATAGCTTCTTGATTTCCCTTTCCATTGTAGGCAACAACATAGCATTCAAAGATCTAAGTTTCTGCCTAAATGGTTTTGTATCTTTGTTCAAGGGGATATTGTGTTAAATTACCTCTGTGTCAAAAGTCTTCAAGTCATCATATTGCCAAGTAAAGATGTCAGCAAACTCCTTTAACAGTTCATTGTAATCAGCCTTTAGTTTTTCAGTCAAATGTGAAGCTAAGTTGACATATTTAGGATCATGTTCACTGGATACATTATAATGCAAAACTTCTGAATATTTTTCCCCCTCTTCCAATTTGACAGCCACATCATTATTATCAAAAGGTTTTTCTAAAGGGACCAAACCTTTAGGGATTCTATTGGTGGACAACTGTACTATTTCATGTGTTGCAATTTTTCTTCTGAACTTTGGCTTCTCAGCTTCATCATCATGCTCATTCTCTTGATCAATTTGAAAATCTACAAACTCATCTATTACTGCAAGAAATCTAGTGAGTTCAGCATCATCTTCGAAAACCTTCCAGAATTTTACATTGTCAAGGAGGGATGGCCAATACTTAACTTGAATTTCGTAATTCAATTTATGAGGTAGAGGAGGTATAAAAGAACAGGCTGACACAACCAATGAATCAGCCAATTCATTCATTGCTCTGGGTACATATGAAATTTTGAAATCTGTAAAACTATGAATTGCCCTCAAAACTTCATCTCTATAGGCTTTCAACCTGACATGTTTTGCTTGAAAGGACTTGTTTACCTGCTGAATGATTAAATCTACATCTCCGAATACATGCAATCTTTTAATCTCCATCTCTTTGACTGCATTTAATCCCAGGAGCAGTGCCTCATACTATGCAATGTTGTTAGTCACTTTAAAATCAAGCTTAAAGGACAAATGAGAAGTTTTCTTTGAAGGAGAAATCAATACCACCCCTGCTCCTGTTGATTCTTTGGTACAAGCACCATCAAAGAACATGGTCGAAATATTGTCTTCTGCTACTTCTATGGACTGACCTGTGGGCTTCCTAAGCAACAATGCATCTGGTAATGAATCATCAATTTGTAAAATGCAAGATCCCATACCTGTGTCGACTGAATAGATAGGATGGTTGGTTGGATTTTGTTCATCACTGATTACATATGCCAGTTGTGATTCCCTGTATAACCTTCTGTTTACTCCTCCAAAAACAAGGATAGTAGCATAGGAGAGATCCATTTGAAGAGTTCCACCTAGCCTCTTCATCCACGATCTTGATAACAAGCATTCAAATTTAGGTGGGATGTATGCCACTACTATATCCATAACCATAGTTTTCATGGATTGTTGGGTTAAAGTTACAGCCAAGTCCTTGATCATTCCGAGACATTTGACTTTTCAAGATTCAAAAGAGAAAAGATTGTGGTAATACTTAGTAATCTCTAACCCAAGCTCATCCATGACCGCCTTTGGCATTAAGTTGTGAGAAGCACAAGATTCCAACAAACAGTTATGTAGTGTTTTGTCATGAATATTTAGAGAGATGTAAAAAGGTGGACATATTTCATCTCTATCTTCTATCATTTGGCCCAGAGTAATGGTTGGCTTTTCATCATATATATTAAGAATATCAGTAGAAGGAGATATGGCTTTGGGATCCAGAGTTTTGAGGATATCTTTCTTGAATGTTTCATTTTTCATTAACTCAACCAAAGGGATGGGAATTTTAATTTTCTGTATTTCAGCATCAAAATTAAAAGAATAGGGGATTTTATCAGAGGCCTTTACCTCATTTAAAGGAGATTTCTGAATTCTTTGCTAGTCAACAGGGGTCTGACTTTTTTGAATTTGTTGTTTGACAGGGACAACAATCTTCTTGGGAGGAACTGATGTGTTCTCTTTTGAAGGATCTGTTTTTTTATTCTCCGATGTCTGATCTTTTTTCTTAACAGGGGTTGTGCTCTTTTTGGGAGAGGCTGGTGCATTCTATTGGGCAGTATCAGACTTAGATCTAAGATTATATCTGTTCTTCTCTTTTGTTGAAACAATGCCATCATCAACATAATTTTCCTCTGTATGTTCATTAATCAATGCCTCTTCATAGTCATGTTGTGTCAGATAATATTTCCCTGTCTCCTCTCCAACAAAGTGAATATTATCTTCTCCATCTTCTTGATAATCACCTTCGTCTTCATCCATCACGACATTCTGAAGAGGATCCTTTATCCTCTGATCCTCAGTAGGATTCCTTTCTCTTTGCAAAATCTGCATTGGCTGATTATTTCTTATGAAGTTGTTGGGATTTTGATTTGGGTTTCTACCTACATAATCATAAGTGCCCCTTCCCTTGACAGGCTTCTTATTTTCAATTTTGATCGTAGATATCTCAAAGGTTAGAGACTCTATCATCTTAGTCATTTTATCTAACTTTGGGTCAACACTTGATGAAGAAGAAGCTTCATTTCTCGGCCTTCTCCTATCAGTGTTTCCCTTTAGCTTTTGAGCAGCCAAAATATTTAACTCCACCTCAAGGGAAACATCTTGCATCAGAGATAGTGTTGGTGACCTCCTTTCTCTCAACAATAGATAGAACTCTGAGTCAAAATAACTGGAATGTGTGATTTTGGCAGAGGCATCGGAAGGTTTTATCTCTGCTGGTATTTTACTATACATCCGGTTAAACCTTTTAGTGAAATCAGAGATTGACTCACCATTTTGTTTCCTTAGATTTCTAAATTCAGTGATATAGTATAGAAAATCTCTTCTATCACCCCAATGTTTCAAGAAGGTGTCATCTAATTGCTCAATGCCATCTATGGAACCAGCAGGGAGTTCTTTGAACCATTTCCAAGCATGGCCATCTAAGCTTTGGACAAAAACTCGGGTCCAAACATATTCCTCCTCAATATTAAGGTTTTCAGCATAACTGTAGAAAGCCTCAATATGTTCTTCAGCAGTTACATCATCCTCACCTGTGAATTTGGGAATATACTTATGATAGTCTCTTGTCGGCATAGCTGCTACTAGGTTTGGCAATATTAGTGGCGCACACCTAGCAGCTAGGATTTGTTGAATCTTGGTCAAAGGAGGTGGTGCAGCCATAATGATTAGGGGTGAGAAAGGTGATAGTTTTTTCTTTGTTTCCTCAACACTGGGGGATTGTAAAGGAGTTGAATTCTCTAATGGGAAAGAGGTCTGATATGAGGCTCTGTAAAAATTTGCAAGCTGTTCAACTAAGTTTTCTTCACCTTTAGCAGACAACTCTTGAAGAAGATGTTCTATAGCAAGGAGGCTAGTGTAGATGTTTAAATGATCTTCTTTCTGTTGTGAATGAAAAGACTCAAGAGAGGAAGAACTATGATTTCTTTCTAAGGTCTTAGATGCTTTTTCAACCAATTTTGAATCTATCAATTCATCATCACTGATATTTTCCTGTTGATAAAAAAGACTTGATTCTTCTACAGTAGTTATAGTTGCTTTTTCATCAGCACTCTTGGAAAACAATTCAAATTTTTCTGTAGTAGATTTTACAGAACTAAAGAGAGGATTACCTTCTGTGTCTGATTTTGAAGCTTGACCCTGAATTGTTTTTCCTCTTTTGAGAATTAGTTCAGGATTGGGCACTGGTGTGATAGGTGATTGTTATGGATTCACCCTGGTACTGATCCTCTTAGGAACCAAGATGAACTTGTGGAGTCGCCAGATAGATAGTTACAACCAATAAAATGACTAATCTTTGTCTATCATCAAATATCAGCTCTGTGTCGTATCCCAGGAAAGCAGAGCTTAAATTTCGTTTCCACGGAAACGACGCCAATTTCTTATCACTCCAAGAAACCCTTTGTGGTTGTAGACCAAAGGTGCTTGGTAACTTAAGAATATGATATGTAGGTGTGCTTGGAACAATGGGACAACTCAATGATTAATGTAATAGACAACTCATCATACATTCAAATGAAATAGTGTTTTTAGAAAACAATAATCAGACAAGATATTTTAAAGAGGGATGAAGAATACTAATCTTGATTGCCAAATACAACTAGGTGTAGGGTTGATACAAGGTAGTAAGAAATCCTTCACTTCAAGTTTATGAGCTTAATAAAGAAATGAAAATCTTTAAAAGCTAAAACAAATTGAAATAAAGTACAGGAACAAGATACATGAGCAATCTGATATTGAAAGCAAAAGGAGACTGTAATTGTATTATCCAATAAGAGTCTATAACAGTAGCCAAAAATATCTTCCCAGTTTGAAACCTTATCTCTTAGAAAAGATAGGCATTTATAGCCTTTTACAATCGGTTTTTAAGATCCTAAAAACTTGGATCTGTATCTAAATATAGAAAATAAAACTAACTAAATACAATTGATAAGCAAAGACTAGTTCCTAGAACTCGAACTGTCTTCTATGTTGATCTTGACATCTATACTTCATCACCTTTAGGACTCTGTTATGTCGTGGAAGGGTAAAGGCACCTGTCTTCTGAAGATGGACTCTTTTAATAACCATAACCGAAACTTTAGTTGACCAATTTAGCATTTTGTCTCAAAATCTCCATGAATCTCTGATGCTGAGTGTTTCTTAATTAGGTGGTTAATCCTTTGATTCTCTCAAACCCTTTTTAAATACTTCAAAATTTTCCTTGCTCCAGCTTAGCTTTCCAAAAAATTATTTATGTACTTTCACCAGCTAATTCCCTTACGATCTGTCGATTAGCTAGTGAAAGTTTTGCTTTTCACCAGCTAACTGGTTGTAAATTTACCCTTTGCGCTGGTGAAACTTCTGTCTTTGGCCAAAAAGGAACCTTTCACCTCCAAAACTGTTGTTTTACCAAAAACTTAGTGTGCCTTTGATTTATCTCCTTGCATATTCACAACAACCTGGGCCAATACCTGTAGATCTGGATGTGACTTACTCTTCTGCTTCAATTTCTTAATTTTCCTCTTAAGGCGTTTTGCCAACCACCACAAACTATTATAGTCCTTGGTGATTTTCTTCTTTCTCTTTTTGTCTTTGACAGTCTCATGAGCCAACTTCTCAAATGTTGCATTTGACTCATCAAAATTTTCAGACAGGGATTTGTATCTTACCTTGATTACTCTTTCCAAAACCTCCTGTTGTGCAATCACCTCTTTCAGTTGCTTATTTTTTTGTGATTTCTTTAACCTTTTGCTCTTTGATGTTTCACCTTCATCAATGGGAGTAAAAGTCTCACAGTCTTGTGCAATTTCCATGGAGTGTTCAAGGATTTTAATGGTTGGACTTTCATCTTCTTTCTCTGGCTCTGTTTCCAAGTCTGTGTATGGCAAATTGAGAATATTTTTCTTTTTACAGTAGGCTGCTCTGAATTGGTTTCAAAGTCTAATTTTTTCTTTTCTATTTTAGACTTTATGCTGGAAATCTTGTCCTCTATTGGTCTTGGAAGAGCTCTCCTCCTCCTTGAGATGCTCTGAGGAGTTAACTGATTTTTCCTAGCTTTCTTCTGCTCATTCATGGGCTGAGTTTGGGTCTCAAAGCCTTCCCAAAAAAGAAAATGTTGCCAATTCCTTCCTCTTTGTCTTAGTTCTTCTAGAATTATCAGTTTGATCAAGCGAAAATGACAAAGGGTGTTTTTCATACTTAGAGGTTCAACTCTAATCTTTTTACATACTTTGGTTAGGCTTTAGTGAAGGAAGAAAGGTAAATTCAAGAGGGTCTTCCCTGTGAAATGATCTAAAAGTTTGAAATGATATAGAATTAGCTTGTCATACCTGCCTTCTGAGGTGATATAGAGTTGAATGCCTTTAAATAGGTCCTGCCATTCATCTTCTAGATGAGACACTCGCATGCTTTTCTTCCAGGTGATATCTCTAAATTTTTCCTTAAGGTATGCCCTAAAATTCAAATTCTTGGTTATTGTTGTCTTAAACCAGCTCTGGCCTGATCTGGGTAAGCTGGTTGTTGTGGCAATGGAAACTTCATCGACTATCATTTCTACATAACCCACACTAGCTCTGTTTCCATCATATGATTTAGCAAATGCTTCACCTGTTATTTGGTGGCAACCATTTTGTAACCTTTCTGTTAGACACACCTACCACACTTATAGGGTGGGTGAATGAGTGTGGGGATATTTTTCCTAAGCTTCCCTCTTGCACAAAACTTATCAATTAGAATTCAACATTTATTCATTACCCATTATTGTCATTTATAACCAGTTAGATGTAGGCACATATCAACAACATATATCAGCAATATATCATCAACAAGTCATCATCACAATGAACACAAAGAACACAAGATGTATGTACAATTTTCTTTTTATTACGGACTACAATCCTTGGGTTTATCAGCAACAACTAAATAGAGTACAACTCTACAAGACAACCAGCTCTATATGCAAGATTCAGCTTACATTCTCAACAACAACTGAGATGAGGCAACAATCCTCAACAGATATCAATCTGTCAACAGGTACGTGACCTGTCAATAGTGCAGCCCACGTGTGAATGCGCTCTGGCTCACTATAGCCCGCGTGTGAATGCGACCAATGTATAATGCAACAACAAGCATCTTCTTCTAAGCAACTAGGTTTTTTCTTTTCTTCACATGCTTAGAACCCTTCAGTCTTCCACTGTCCAAATTAACCCATAGCCAGTCACAATACATCCAAGCTCTCCAATATCTTGCTCATGCTCCACAACAAATCAATATGAATGTTATCTCAATCATGTATAAACAACAAGTATACCATAGAAATCATGTCACTACTGAATCACAAGAGTGCTGCTCACTCCATCCATCAAATCAACCAAATTGAGCCACAACATAGAATCCATACCAAGAATTCCATAAGCATTCACAACATATCAAACAATAGCATCTATCAAGACAATAATGTAACCATACCAATGTCTTAGTGATATATCTGAGGCCACAAAATGAAGATCTGGAACCTGCCTCATCATTCAAGAGCCTGGCACCAGCTCAAACAAAAATCTCCATGATTTTATTCAATCCATCCTCCCTGTACATAGTCAACCCGTGTGTACACTCACCCTATACACACCCAGCCTGCGTGTACATGCACCCTATACACAGACAACCCACGTGGGCATCAAAAAATAGGATTTTCTATGACTCCGAGACTTTTTTCTTCAAGATCTCTGACATTGCCGAAACTTTGATGCGTCCATGAGATCCTCCTCTCACTCTCTTCCTCAGAATAAATCTCCAATCATGCTCAAGAGATCCACACCAATAAGATTCTCTCACAAGAAGCTCTCCATTGATCCACAAAGGATTCTCACCAAAATGTATGTTTTACAAGAGATCCTAACTTCTTATTTATACTTTCATCTTCTAGGTCACTTAACCCATTTTTAGGTTACTTAACCCATTTCTAGGTCACTTAACCTATTTTCCTTATTTTAGGGTTAACCACTTTCCATGAATAGAAATTTCTCCAATAATTTATCATTTAAATATTCCTTCTTGATTTTATCATTTTACTTTATCATTTAAATAATGATTTCTTTTTTTTTCAAGCACTTTTACTTCTTTGACCTTTTGGGGCTTCAAGCCTTCTTATGGGGGTCCTCCAACTTCATAAGACCATAACTCTCAATCCGTGAGGAGTTATGTGACATTCCACATACCACCGGAAATGGCATGACAAGCACTATACATATAGGATAGTTTCACCAACAACTTCATTGATCTTCATCTAATTATTCCACATACAAGCATGGGTCCTCCATCTCAATGATCCATCTTTATCGATTAGTTTCCACTTGGACATATATCATTCTCATCAAGGGCATCATATCAATCAATTACTTGACATCAATCAATGACATCAATAAAACCAAACTATTTACATATGATCCAACAATCTCCCAAATAATCAAACCATTGGCCTCAATGACAAACCATTTGCATCAATGACAAACCATTAGCATCAATGACAACATGATCCAACAATCTCCCCCTTTGGAATTAGTGGCAATACCAACATTGATGTCAACTCCAATTACCAATATTGATGTCAACATGTAGACAAGGCATGATGTACATCTAGTCAATGTGACTATCTCTCCACATCAATCTCTCCCCATCAATCGACATTAATCACATCAATGTGATTATCTTATTTATTATACCATTGTGTGATCTCACCATGAGAATACATCGATTTGATTATCTCTCCCCCTTTGACATCAATGGCAAAGGGCCATTCGCCTCTTGGGGCTGCTCCCCCTATCTTGTTGCCACTATATAATATATCCCTTTTTGAACAAGGGATATCAATCTGATGTAATGCAAAAAATACATCGAACATACTCCCCCTGTGACCATCGCTCCTCCCTGGAATTATGCTTATGTGCTCTTTCTTCAAATATAGGTCTCTTTTCTAGGTATGCATCTGATAAATATCTCCTCCTAGAATCATGGGAAGAAGAATGA
>ML819546.1:61550-77767 GCA_009831015.1 Picea engelmannii
GCCTATTTCTACAAATAGTAATGTGAGTTTTAATGGCATATATATTTTGAAGAAGATGCAATTGAGTGAGTCTTAATTGTCACAAAATTAATGGTTCCAAATGGTAATGTCTATAGATATCCACACTCCCCTCTCCTTGTGGGAGGGTCATGCTATCCACACTCCCCTAGATGTGTGATGACTAATACTAGTTTTCTACTAGAGATGTTAGGTCGAAAGGTTTGATTCTTTCACATTTGTATTATATCTAGAGTTAGATCAATATAGTAGAAACTCCAACATATTTCAACAAAGGAAGGGATGGGAGATGCGAGATGGAATTAAGGTTTTAAAAGGAGGGGTTATTCTATGTCAATTGAGGATCACATTTGGGATTTGATATGCCATTCCTTGTTTCCTCACATAGTTCCTACCATGTTTAAATTATAATAATTCAATTTTAAAGATGGATGAATGTTGAAGTATTATTATTTATTTAATGAGGATTATTTGAAGTTTGATTTACTTTATTTAATTGTATGCATGATTAGTTGTGAACATTTTAAAAATATGCATTAACATCGCTTGTTATTATCATCTACGTGTGGGATATGTGTGTGCTAGCTATGACTACATATCCAACACACATACAATATTATGGTTCAATAAACACATTAGTTACTAATGTCTAGGTTATTAATGAATTAATTAATAAATTGTCAATTAGAAGTTATATTATATGAATATAAATATCATCAATAAGATAATTATTCAATAACTTTGGTCAATATGTGTGATGTAATAAATGAGTATAATAATTAGTTCCCATCTAAGAATTTTTTATTTCTATATTAGACTCTTTTATTTCTATATTAGGCATTTTAATCTATAGGTCTTTAAACACCGAAGTCACGATCATCGATTCGGCTCCTGGTCGACTGCTTAGGCACAGACTAATGATTAAATGGATAAGAGACGAAATATAAAAACATAATCTTTTCATAATAATCAATAAAAACCACACAGAGAAGTCATTGAAATCAGAAGTTGGGTTTGCCAAGGGATTGTCATTCAACTCAAAGGTTTATCATTAACAATGCAAAGTTTATCAATAAAAATGAAGAGATGTACCCAAGTTCAAGCAATTAAAAACGCAGAGATAAATTGAAGTTTTAATCAATCAAGATGCAAAGGTACTCGCTCATAAGAAGGCGCAAAGACTAAACATTCGACCATGAATCAATCAACTCAAAGATAAGTAAGGGATAGACAGCGGGGAAAATTCTTATCCTTCACTCATCATCCATGCATAGAAAAGAAGGGCATTTGAATCTATAGGTCTTTAAACACCGAAGTGACAATTGTCGATTCGTCTCCTGACCGACTTCTCAGGCATAAACTAACTAAAGGGATAAGGGACATAAGATAAAACCATAATATTTTCATAATAATCAATAAAACCCACACATATAAGTCATTGAAATAAAAAGTTTGGTTTGCCAAAGGAAATCAATTCAGGAAAACAACAAGCAAGGGGATTACAAATACAAGTTAATAATTTATTAATGGTTGGAATGAGAAACATATCTTTAAATGCAATTTATTAAATTCCCTATAGTCTAGGAATTAAATCCAATATAGGCCTCAACTAAGGGAGCATATATCTGGGAATCAAATCCAATATAGGGCCATCCATGCCCAAAGTAGTGCGGTTGGATGAAATACATTCCATGTTATTTTCCTTGCATCAACAATCAAAGGTATTGTCTCCTTGGGAAAATTGACATTCATAAATGCAAGGTGTCTAAGGGATTGAGGGAATTTTATCCTTGTGCACGCAACAAACATACCATATGCATTCACTTGTTGAGAAGTGGTGCAATGGTATTCAAGGTGTTACAGATCAATGGATTCCATGGATTTTATTTATAATATGAGAATCTCATCTAATAAGGACATCATTTCATGTGTATGACTCCTTCAATATCCTCAATATTTTGAATAAACTTTATAATCTACTTACTTTATTAAAACCATACAACCAATATTTTATATCATCAAAATATTTTGAATACATTTTATAATCTAGATTCACATTATTAAATACCTACAACCAATGTTTTGTAGCATCAAGTGCAAAAAGGTTGAAAACAACATAACTTAAAAGATTGAAAATAACATAACTTACGAAAGAGTTAATATAATTTAACGATAAATAAGACATTGTAAGAAACATTGTAAGCTAAAATTTGTAAGAAACTTATGATACTCTGATATTACATATGTAAAAATGGATTTATAAATTGAATTCCTAAAGATTTGAAATTTTTAGAAAATACAAAATGTTTGAAATAAGAAGTTGGACAATTTGAAATTTTTATGAAATTTTTATAAAATATGAAACATTTGAAATGACTGTGAGTTGGACGCGGAGAGCCAGCCATGTGGCCAAGCCGTGGGCATGCCCACAACTTGGCCACGGGGTTGCCCTCCCTGGACCAAGTCACAACCAATTTTAATAAGAGATTATCTATGCACATAAAAGCAGGGCATTTGAATCTAAGTCTTTAACACCGGAGTGAAAGACATTAGATTCGGCTCTTGGCCAACTACTCAGGCACAGACTAATCACTTAAATGCTTACTCTATTATTTTGATTGTTAAATGTCTATATCAAATTTAAAAACTTAATATTTGATTGTTAAATGTCCATATCAAATTAACTAAATCCATATTGTTTATAAATTATTTATTAATGTATATATATCAAATTCCCATTTTTAAGTAAATCCATATTGTTTATAAATTTATTGTTTATGTGTATAATTTGAACATATAAACAAGTAATTTTTAAATTGTCTTCCTATTTTATTTTTAAATTTATTAAAACAAAATTGCATATATATGTTTTAAATATTTTCCATTGTATGTATATTTCACAAATATTCCTTTACAAATTATAAGATAGACAGTGATGTACAGCAAGGAATTCCAGAATCAACAATCTATAAAATAATATTTATAACTTATGATAATATAATATTACATATGTAAAAATGGATTTATAAATCGAATTCCTAAAGATTTGAATTTTTTATAAAATAAAAAACGTTTTAAATTAAAACATGGACAGTTTGATTTTTTTATGAAATACAAAACGTTTGAAATGATAGTGACTTGGTCGCAGGGGGGAAACCATGTGGCCAAGCCATGGGCGTACCCATGGCTTGGCCACAGAGTTGGACCCCACGGCCAAGTCACAACCAATTTTAATAAGAGATTATATATGCACAGAAAAGCAGGGCATTTGAATCTAAGTCTTTAACACCAGAGTGAAAGAAAATAGATTTGACTCCTGGCCGACTGCTCAGGCACAGACTAATCACTTAAATGCTTATTCTATTCTTAATATTTGATTGTTAAATGTCTATATCAAATTTAAAAACTTAATATCTCATTGTTAAATGTCTACATCAAATTAACTAAATCCATATTGTTTATAAATTATTTATTAATGTCTATATCAAATTCCCATTTTCAAGTAATTCAATATTGTTTATAAATTTATTGCTTGTGCATGTATAATTTGAACATATAAACATATAATTTTTAAATTGTCTTCCTATTTTATTTTTAAATTATTAAAAAAAAAAATTAAAAATATATGTTTTAAAAATTTTCAATTTTATATATATATATATATATATATATATATATATATATATATATATATATTTACAGATTTATTCGTAAATATAAGAACATATTTATACTTTAAGAAATAGAAGAACAAATTTATATTTACAAGAAATATAATTTTTTAAAAAGATTAAGATGATGTTCGTCGGATAATATTTGAATATAAGCAAAAGAACCAAAAATATTTCTATGCATAAATTTATTTCAATTAAACCACTTAATAAATTATGTGGTCAAACAATAGACCAAAACTATTACCAGTCAATAAAATATTGTTTTTAAATCTAAACTGGACAAAAAAAAATGCGCAAATACCAAATCTAAAATCTAAATACTAATTTTAACAAATTTAAAATAAACATAAATATAAACATAAATAATTTTTCTACCTGTACCAAACTATATAACACATTTATGCACAGAATTGTATAACACTTTTATAATCAAAATGTACAAATATTAACAAATTTGAAATAAACATAAAGATTTCTTCTACCTGTACCAAACACATTTATGCACAGAATTTTATAACACTTTTGTAATCAAAATGTAATCTTTTGAACAATTACACAAACTAATCACAAGTTCATCAAACAATTACTCATATCTATATATGTTTTTAGCTGATTTAGTTCAACTAACTGTAGATTAATAATAAATTAATAAATTAGTTGAAACATTTCAAATTAATCAGATTAAGCGGAAAACTGGTAATATACAAGGCACAATTAATTTGGACAGGTGAAATTGTGTTACATGGTTATGAGAGAATGTTGGGCATTTGTATTTGGGTTTAGTATGCACATTTTCCATTCGAGGCAGCGTCAACAGGATAGAGAAGGAAGCTAGAGACACAATGGTCTTGGTCACCTATCTTCTCTACCTTGTTTTAGGACAACACATAGCCCCAATGAGATTTGAATAATTTTCTTGTTAAATCGGTTTACTAGGGTGTACACCAGCACACTATTCAGCAGGTTAGCTTAAAATTGTTGGTTGATATCCTTCTTTTGGAGGGAACAAGACCTGCGTTATTTTTGTGTGAGTAAGAAGGTTGACCTGGTTAGGCCAGAGCGATTTTGATAATACAGACTCAGAGTTTCTAAAAAATACATGGCACTTATAGTGAAACAAGAATTTCAACTTCTGAGGCTAAGGGAAAGGCTAAGTAGACTCTGCATTAATTTCATTTCTAGCTGGTAAGTCTTTGAATAATATCACTACTCTAAAAATGGAGTCCAGGGAAAGGCTAAGCAGACAGTGCATGAATTTCGTTTAAAGCTGGTAACTCTTGGAATAATATGACCAAGTTACTATCAATGTATCGGTTATAGGGATAACACAACATTCTGGATTTTTTTCAACTATTTCCGAATTGGGTTATGCAATTTTCGAAATTGGGTTATATAATTGTTGGTGAAATATTAATTTGGGTTGGCCCCCGTGGCCAAGTCGTTGGCGTGCCCATGGCTTGGCCATAGGGTTGGCTCTGTGCGGCCAAGTCACAGTCCAGTGGACTATGAATTGGCCGTGAGGGCCCAACCCTGTGGCCAAGCCATTGGCATGCCCACGTCTTGGCCGGAGGGGCCTACATATAAATTAAATTTAAAATTTAACATAACAAATTAAAAAATTACAGTTAAAATAAAAAATTAAAAGGGACATTTAAATTAAATTTCAAAATTAGGAATTACAGGGGTTTTGGGCTTACCTGAAGCTCGGACCTCCCTCTCGCCCACCAAAACAACAACCTGACCACCCATAGGAGTGCTCGCCAACACGACGTCCGTGACAACACAATGTACGCGCCAACACAATAGCCCAACCACTCACAATCACTCAACACTTATTCACTATCACAAACAGAAAGAGCTGAAAAAAACATTACAATAATGATGTGCGGTTAATAAATAAACAATTTTTTGGCCGAAAGAAGTTTCCGGCTGAAAAAATCTTTCGTCCGAAAGAATAGCTCATCCGAACTATTCGTTCGGCCAAAAGAATTTTTCGGCCTAAATATCTTTCGGCTGAAAACATATTGCCGGATGGAAAAAATATGTCCGACAAAATTTTTACATGAAAATCG
Source organism: Picea engelmannii (assembly GCA_009831015.1). Taxonomy (NCBI): domain Eukaryota; kingdom Viridiplantae; phylum Streptophyta; class Pinopsida; order Pinales; family Pinaceae; genus Picea; species Picea engelmannii. The sequence continues at coordinate 67,315 of ML819546.1, forward strand.
AGGGTGTCATCACTGTACCGTTCGATTTGACGTTCTTGGGTTCGGCTGAAAAATAATTCGATCGAAAAAATAATGTTTCGGCCGAAAAATAATACTAGTTCGGCCGAAAAAACATTTTTCAGAATTTTGGAGATCAGATTGTGATGAAAGTGTTACCCACCTCCGTGATTTTACCCCTCCACCCTATACTATTCATATTCTAGAAAATCAAGTTTGGTTTGTACATGGATGTAGCATCCCAAATATATAGGCAAGGATTACATTTATATATTTTTAATTCAAATGAATTTTTGAAGATAAAGTAACATATTAAAATGGGACAATATTATTGTTTAGAGTACATGGATGTTGCCTCCTAAAATTATATGGGCTAGGATTGCATTCATATAAAATGATTAACATATAAACTGAATTTTATAAAAAATAACAATAAACTTTGCGCTTACGTAAACATATATATTATTAATGCCAAAACCAAAATTCTATTTGAGATTAAACTGATTAAAATACAAAATAAATTTTATAAAAAATAACAGTAAACTTTGATGGTGTGTAAACATATATAAAATTAATGTCAAAACCAAAACTCTATTTGAGATTAAACTAATTAAAATATAAATTGATTACACTATGACTGTGACGTAACAGTATTTACTCTTTAGATGTATAATTCCGGTAATGTAAGGTATCATTCGGGCATGTCTTTGTACATGGAGAAGGCCATATTCTTCCTTGCCCATGTACATAGACAGGCCCAAATTCCTACATGTCCCTATACATGGACAGGGTCATATTCGTCCCTGTCCCTATACATGGACAAGGTTGTATTCGGCCATGTCCATGTACAGGGGCATGCCCGAATTCGAGCATGTCCCCGTACATGGACAAGGTCGAATTCAGCTCTGTCAACCTATCCGATAAGCATATGATACCTCTACTTGTTTGTGTCTATGTTTTTACTCTATTGTGTTTGCATCCTATTATGTTCATAAATTATTAATTTATAGGAGGTATTGTCTCCATCCTATATTGTTCATATTGTGGAAAATCAAGTTTGGTTTGTACATGGATGTAGCCTCCCAAATATATAGGCAATGATTACATTTATATATTTTTTATTCAAATGAATTTATTTTGAGCATAAAGTAACATATTAAAATGGGACAGTATTATTGTTTAGAGTACATGGATTTCACCTCCTAAAAATATATGGGCCATGATTTCATTCATATAAATTGATTAACATATAGACTGAATTTTATAAAAATTAACAACATTGCTCTTGCGTAAACATATATATAATTAATGCCAAAAACAAAACTTTATTTGAGATTAAACTTATTAAAATATAAATTGAATTTTATAAAAAATAACATTAAACTTTGTTGGTGAATAAACATATATAAAATTAATTCCAAAACCAAAACTCTATTTGAGATTAAACTGTTTAAAATATAAACTGAATTTGAGATTAAATTGTTTAAAATATAAACTGAATTTGATATTAAACTGTTTAAAATATAAATTGATTACAATCTGACAGTAACGTAATAGTATTTACTCTTTGGAGGTATAATTCTGGAAATGTAAGGTATAATTTGGGCATGTCTTTGTACATGGACAAGGCCATATTTGGCCATGTCCATATACAGGGACACGCCCGAATTCAGGCATGTCTTTGTACATGGACAAGGTCGTATTCGACCTTGTTAACACTCTAACACTATAAAATTTAAAATTTAAAATCTAATCTAACAATTTTATACGAAGACTAACTATGACACAATTTTAAATCTAACAATTTAATAATCTAACTATTATACAATTATACAAAGATTATTAAATCTAACTATTATACAATTTCATACGAAGACTAACTATTATACAATTTTAAATCTAACAATTTAATACTAGGACGAATAATACTAAGACTAACTTTTTAATACTAACTATCTAACCATATTCGGGCATGTCCCTGAATTCAGGCATGTCCTTGTACATGGACAGGGTCGAATAAGGCCCTGTCAACACTCTAACACTATAAAATTTAAAAGCTAAAATCTAAAATCTAAAATTATCTCTAAAATTACCTGGACTGAACACGCGCAGCACCAACGTTCTCCCACCCGCATCACCAACGCTCGCCTTCTACTCCAACGTCCACCCACAACAATGATGTCCACTAGCACCAAGACGTTCACCTAGCGCTATCATCTAACCAACAAGACATGCACCAACACCTATCACAAATCAATATCACTAAGACGTGCACCAACACTTAACGCTATCACCTAACCAACAATTCGTGAAAACTATTGCAGGCGCGATGTGCGGGTAATATATAAACCTTTTTTCGGCCGAAAGGCTCTTTCAGTCGAAAGGTTCTTTCGACCGAAAGATTATTTTAGCTGGAATATCTTTCGACCAAAAAGATGTTACCGTATAAAAAAAAATCGTCCAGCTAAAATTATACACGAAAATCGAGGGCATCGTCACGGTACTGTTCGATTTGACATTCAAAGTTTCGGCGGAAACATTTTTCTACCGAACAAATAGGACTTTTCTGAAAGAAGTATTAGTTCAGCCGAAAAAAGGTCTTTTAGAATTTTGGAGACTCGATTCTCACAAAAGTGCTACCCACCTTCATGATTTTACCCTTATGTAACAACCTATTCTCGTAGCTAGGGGAGTTAGGGTGGGACTCTAACATGCCCTCCCCCTTACAAAGGAATGTTGTTATCAAGGCTAGAGATGAGGAAATCAGTGGACAATCCCTGTTGGTTCCCATGTAGCATCTTCATGGTGCGTATCCTTCCACTAGATGAAAATCTCCTGGATAATGCGTTGGAAAATATGGTGCTTGTATTTGTCCAAAACAACCTTAGGATACAACCGAATGGCACCATTCTCATCAAGTTTGGGAATGTTGGTTTGAACTCTACAATTGGACTCAACCAAATTTCTTCAAGAAAGACACAAGAAATACTAGTTGACGCTTAGAATGGTCAGGAAAAGCCAATTTGTAAGCCACCATGCCTATATGTTTGAGTATAGTATAGGGTATGTAAAACTTAGGTGTTAAATTCTAATGGATCTTCTCCTTCAGTGACCTCTTCTTATAGGGATAAATATGCAAGATCACTTGACTCCCTTCTTCATGGTGGAATTTGGAGTGACTTTGATCAACCTATTGCTTCATGTAGTTCTGAGCCAACAACAAATAATCCTTGAGCATGAAGAATGTCAACACCATCTATAAAATTTCTATCCACCTCCAGAACCTTATAGAATCCTTACAAGTATGAGAGCACTGATAGGGGTGGTTGCCAATAGACTACCTCAAAGGGGGTAATTTTAGTAGCACCATAATAAGGGTTATTATACCACCATTCAATGAGGGGTAACCATTGGACCCATTGGGCTTGATGGTCTAATGTAAAACAACATAAATAAGATTCTCGGAAATTGTTCATTGATTCAATTTGGCAATGTATTTGGGGGTTGTACGATGTGTTGAGATTGAATTGGATACCTTGAAGCTGAAACAACCCCTACCAAAAATTGCTAATGAAGGTGTGGTCATGATCAGTGAGGATTGATTTAGGCATGCCATGGAATTTCAAAATATTGTCCGTGAATAGTTATGCTATTGTGGGGGCCTTGAATGGGTGTAGCAAGGAAAAAAATATACATAAAAATTTCAATGCACATGATCGATGGAATGGACAAAAGTTGTAACTATTTATGAATCTTCATTATTTCCCCTTCGATTTATTGTAAATTGTCACATTTGACCACAAGAATGAATGCTTACTCTATTCATATGTTTTTTAAAGCCTAGAATGACCTGATGTTGAAAATGAGTGTAATTCAAATAACACTCTAGATTTAAATGTTGAATCTTGGACCAAAACAACATGCCCTTTATATAGGATCTCATCATTATTCCAAGTGTAGCTCAATATCCATGTTGGTCGACCTATAGTTGGTTGATCATGTGCATAATATTGGCACATGTTGACCGTTATTGGCATACCTCTAGCATCAAATTTGGCACTGGGAAAGATAATTAAAATAGGGAACCTTCCTCTTCATACTTCCTAGATAGAACATCAACAATTTCATTCTCCTTTCCCTTCTTGTAGATAATATTATATTCATAGCCTAACATTTTAAAAACCCAATTTTACTACTCTTAAGAGGATGGCCTATGTTCCAAGAAACATTTAACAATGCAATGATCTATTTTATTATGTAAATAATTTCCATCAAGGATGCCACATATCAACTGCATGAAGAATAACCATCATTTTCTTTTCATAGGTGGATTTTCATAGGTTTCTATCACATAATTGCTTGTTGGTGAAGATCATTGGGAATCCCTCTTGCATTAATACAACCCCAATTTATTTGTTGGATGTGTGACATTCTAAGAAAAAATATTATAAGTCAGGCATGGCTAGTATTTTGGTAGTACACATAACATCTTTTAAATAATGAAAAGTTTTTTTAGGCTCCTCATGCTAACTGAATCCATTCTTTCTAATCTAGGTGGTGAGGGGAGTTACAGTTCTACCATAGTCCTACACAGAGTCCCTATAGTAACCTATAAGGCCAAGAAATCCCTGCAACTTTTGAGGGTCTTAGGCTGAGACTAGCTTTTCATCGCCTCAATTTCCTTAGGATCAACATGCACACTCTTATCACTCATAATGCATCCCAAATATTCCATTTCTAAGATACCAAAATAACATTTCGAACATTTGAGGAAAAATTAGTGATGATGGAGTTCTGAGACATGACCCACATGTGTGACTTAAGTTTTGTTGTAGACCAAGATGTCATAAAAATTAACCAAGAGAAAATGGCATAGAAGAGGTCGAAAGATTTTGTTGGTGAGTCTCTAAAAAGTAAAAGGTGCATTAAAAATAACAAAATGCATCACCAAAAACTCATAATGACCTTCATGAGTGTGGAAAACAGTTTTAGGAATATTTTCATCCTTTATGTGAACTTAGTGATAAATGGAGCAAAGATGAAGTTTGGTTAAAAACTAAGCACCATGTAGCTCATCTAAGATATCATCAATGACTGGAATGGGAATTTATCTTTGATAGTCAAGTTGTTGAGATCTGAAAAGACAAGACACATGTGCCAAGTGCCTTATTTTTTAAGAACCATGATGATCGGGGAGGAATAGAGGTTGGTACTAGGATGGATGACACCAAATAACAAAATTTGTTGGACTATCTTTTTTATTTCATTCATTTGGGAAAAAGGATGGTGATATGGCCGCACATTGGGTGGTAGGCTACCTATGAGCAATGGTATACCATGATCATGCTCACCACATGAGGGTGGGAGGCCTTGGGGAAATTCAAAAACATGTTAATGTTTGTCCAAAACTAACTACGATTCCAAATGGATTCACTAAGAAGAGACCTCAAAGGTTTGAATAGCATGAAATTGTGCAATAATGCAAAAATTACCCTTTTTTAGGATCTTTTCCATATGGTGGGAGATGATTATTTCTAGAGAGCCTACCTTGAGAACCTTGAGAGAGTAGGAATTTCCATCATTATAGAAACTCATGGATAACTATAGGAAATCCATGGTGATGGAGCCTAATGTTCTCAACCAATCAACACCCAAAACAACATCACAACCACCAATTTCAATGGAAAACATGTTTTATTAGGAAATAATCAACAATTTGAAGTTTCAATAATCTAAATTTTAAGGGAGTATATGGTCTAAATTCAGATACAAAAGTCATAAAGCTATAAAACTAATAGATTGTCAATGTGGATCAAGGAGATGGCCACCTCCTCATTAATTAATTGGGCTAACATGTTGCCCATAAGGGTCAAAGAGAGTCCCACCTCTTCATTATTGTATTGGGTTTTATTTTCCACTAATTAGTTAGTTGGGTAGTTAGATCTATTATTATAATAATAAAGATGCATTTAATGAGATCTTTCTATTATTGAATTGGGTTTTATTTTCCACTACTTAGTTGGTTGGGTAGTTAGATCTATTATACTAATAATAGAGACTCATTTAATGAGCTCTTTTTGACTTTGTCCAATGGACCATTTTGTAATGCTATATAAAGGCCTAGCAAGTCTTCTCATAATATCAAGTTACTCATTTTGGCTTCTCTCGTATTTTCTCTTGTTCATTGAGAGATTCATTATCTCTGAGTAATTTACTAGTAGTTAGTTTTAGAGGTGAGGCTCTTCTTTGAGCCTTACCTCCCAAGTACTTCATTTACATGTTGTTTTTGTCCATGCTTCTTTTTATGAAAGATTGACATTTCTAAGCTCCTCCTCTCTTGGCATTCAAGCCATCTAGATCTCATCCCTCGAGATATGGATTAGTTGTATCAAAGCATGTTCGCTCTCCATCGAGATAAGGGTTTGAAGCATGTTGCGAGTTCAAACATTTGCAGCAATCACCAACCTCCTTTTAGTACTATCGGAATCCATTTGTCGGGCCATACACTGTAAGCATCACAGTTGGTCCACAGGCACTCCAAGGATTTTTTTTACCCTCGGATCTTTGTTCACCATTACAAGGAGTACCATGCATGGATTCACTACATTCATACATGGATTCACTACATCTATACATGGATTGATGCAGGAGCATCGGAAATAGCCAGCCAAGCGAGCATGAAGACAGAAGACAGTTGGAAAGTGCAACATACATTTTACACGTTTTGGAAATGTTTTTGAAGCATTAATGTATTGGTTAAAAGAAAGCATACTTGTGTATTGTAAACAGAGCATGAGCGATTCACTCTCATTTGTAGAATGTAGAGGCATTTATGCCCAGTTAATGAAAGTAGGTAGATTTAAATTCCAGATTAGACAGTTTTAGGAACAGGAGGGAAAACGACTATAGACACCCTCATCTTTGTATCATTGTATCAATCAGGGTTTAGATCATGGTATCATTAGCATAGAGCAAGAGAAGAGAGAGTTGTAGCAGAAATTTGAGAAGAAGAGCTCATGTACAGGAGCTTTGAATTAATATATGAAGCTTTAATTCAGATTCATGGTGTTATGATGTTTTCTGGTTGTGCATGTTGAATGGTCTGCTTACAGTTGTTTTATGATATCTGTTATGCATTTGCTTTAGTACTGTGAATATATGATTTCATGTGAATGTTTGAAATCTGAGAGAAGGAGAATGAGTTTCAATTGTTTCTCTTCCTGAGTGAGAGAATTTCCTGCAAGGAGTGTAGTGAAACGTCCACAAGGTGTGTGTTGATGAAGGTTCAGATTTCATCTCTGAATGCTCAGGAGGGATACCATTGTTCTCATTCCAACTGAAGTGCAAGTGAAGCACAGGAACTATGCAAGGTGTGTGCAGGCTAGTTGAGTCCTTAGAAGATTGTTAACTAAGGTGGAAGAGAGAGAGAGAGACTGTTGTTGCAGAAGGTGCACAAAGTCGGGAGTTCAAATACGCAAAAGTATTTGAAGGTCTGCCGCAAGGAGTGCGAGCAGAGGCCTTTTTTCGAGAATTGAATTTATCAGAGAAGATTAGATGGGGTAGTGCCTTTGAAGTATTCAAAGGGAAGCGAGGTGAAGTTTCTTTGCAGAAGGAAGGTCACGGTGAGGGGACATTAGTCCATTTCGCATAGGTTCGTGAGGGAAGAATCGGACGGTCGAAATTCTCTATGGAAAATCCCCGAAATAGCGAGGACCGTAGGATCCAGGAGGGCTATGGGGAAGTTAAGCGATTGGAGGAATTCATCCTTCGAGAGGCAGGATCCAATATGGACCGTTGATCACGACTGTTAGACCGTCGAGATCATTTCAGCATTTCGTGAGTTGTAAGTCCAAAGTATGGATGAAACCCTTGGTCGCTCAAACTCCCAAAGCGTGAAGTGGATTATCGTGTGTGAATGCAAGGAGCAGAATTTTCAATGTTTAAGAATTTTGGAGTTTGTTACTTCGGGGGTCCTGAGGACAAGCGATCGGGACACAGCAGAGTGAAAGACCCGAAGTCGCAACAGAACTTGATGTGAATTTCAGGATTTCAGAAAATCAGGATTCAGAATACTAGAAGTCTCAACGACAAGGAGTCAAGGGCCTTTGTATTGAAAAACCCGGAGTTGTGAAACCCAAAAAATCCTTGAAGTAGCATTTCGGCACTTCGAGGATCGGAGTTTCGGCTTTCACGTTGACAAGGATTCGGGACACTTCACATCAGGAATCCCAAATTTGTGAAATGTGAAATATTTGTGAAGGTGTTTCGACATTTTGGTGTTTCAGAATTCGGGAATTCAAGATTTGTGGTGACAAGTGTTTTGGGGTCGAGAGTTTCGAATTCCCGGTACCCGAAAACCTGAAATCACATGGGTCGTCGGATCAGGAGGGTGACGATCGTCCGTTGATTCTGTATAACCGCCATTTCAGAGTTCATAGCTTCAAAAAGACAGAGGAAATAGAGATAGGAGGATAGCTAAAGTTCCGAAAGCCAAGAAAGGTGACATGTGGTAGGAATCTATGTCAGAGACCGAGGACAGTTGAGAGGACAGGTGGCGAGTTTTCATCAACAATCGGAGCCAGACTTCCTTGACTTTTTCGGGATTCGGGGATTGGAGAGTCAGGAAACCTCATGACAGGATTCGCGAAATCGCGAAGTCCGAAACCCCGAAAAGGCGAAAAACCCGATGAGGAGCCAAAGATTGATGAACATGTCGGGATTTGGAAATTCGGCACTTTAGGAGACAAGAGGTCGAGGTTCCTTGCTCTGGAATTCCTGAAGTCACAAAACCCGATATAGGAGCAGAGGATGATGCGGTCAAAGATTTCGGTGTTTTGGCATTTCGGGTTTCGGCAAGTGGAAGAGTCAAGGATCTCGACTTCAGGGATCGTGAAACCCCAAAACCCAAAGTCCTTTGTGGCTTGAACGAAGGGGTTGGCTAACCCTCGGTGTGGTTTTAGTGAAGATCCTAAGTAGATCTTGACCCAAGGGCAGGGGGTCTACATCAGTTGTGGTATTAGAGCACAGAATAATTTCTTTGCTTTTTGTAGCAGAGAAAAGAGAAATTTCTCAACCATGTCATCGAGAAGAAGAGATAGGCCAATGCCTGATCCAGCAGTGGAAAGAGAAATGTGTGAACTACTTGCCAGGCTTGATGCCATGGAGATAGCACAGAGGCACACAGTCGACGCTGGAGATATCAACGAGGATGAAAGTGAAAATGAAGCTGGACATGAAGGAGAAGAAGTAGCAGTTGAGGATGCTACGGATGAATGCCTATTCAGGGCTATTGCAAGGATAGGTGCCAGGGCAAAAATGGAGATTCCCATGTATGAGGGAAACCTGAATGTTGAAGAGCTTCTAGATTGGATTAGGGCTCTAGATAAGTACTTCGACTATGAGGATTTCGAGGAAGACAAGAAGGTCAAACATGCTGTCACAAGACTTAAAGGGAATGCAACATTATGGTGGGATGAACTGCAGGCTGGCAGACACTGCAAAGGCAAGCAGAAAATCAAGAGTTGGGATAGAATGGTTGCAAAGATGAAGGCCAAATCCATACCCAAGGATTACCAAATTACTTTGTTTTAGAGGATGTAGAATTTGAGACAGAAGTTGATGTCAGTGAAAGAATACACTAAAGAGTTCTACAAGATAAACATCAGAGCCGGTCATCGGGAAAGTGATGATGAAAAGGTTTCCAGTTACATGAATGGTCTGCGATATGACATTCAGGATGAGATGAGCATGATGAGCCTTCGGAATGTGTAGGATGCTTATCAGATGGCTCTGAAAGATGAAGAGAAGTTGAGCCGAAAGCAAGGTCAAAGAGGTCGAGGCAGAAGTCAAGCCAGAGACAAAACAATTGCCCAGAACAGAACTCAGAAATCTAAAGAAGAGTGGAAGAAACCTCAAACTCAAACTGAGAGAGGTGGAAGCTCACAGAGAGGATAGTATGATGATAGGAATACTTTTCCTCAAACCAGAGGAAGAGGAAGAGGCAAAGGTGGAGAAATAAAATGCTTTACCTGTGGAAAAAATGGACACAAATCCTATGAATGTCTAGATAGAAAGAAAGAAGGAGGTGAAGCTCACATTGCCGAAGCACAAAGATGGAATGTTGAGGCAGAAGATGTTGAGGGCGGAAGATCACTGATGATGAGAAAAGTTATCTTAATGCCAGAGAAGAAGGCAAAGAACCCAACCCAAAGGAACAGACTTTTTCAGACTGCTTGCAAGACCAAAGACAGGGTATGCAAGGTCATCGTGGACAGTGGTAGCATAGACAATCTTGTTTCTACAGAGATGGTAGAAAAGCTAAAGATGGATACTATTGAACATCCAAGCCCATACAAAGTTTTGTGGTTACAAAAAGGACATCAGGTAAATGTCACTAAACAATGTTTAGTTGAATTTAAAATAGGAGGATATAAGGATGAAATACTATGTGATGTCA
>ML819546.1:91472-105993 GCA_009831015.1 Picea engelmannii
TATTTTCTTTCTTATTTCATTGATTGAATAAAGACAGATAACCTTATTCAAGTTATCTTGATTTCTGTGTGTGCTCGATTTCCATTACACCTTGAAAGCGAAGTGGGACGAGGAAAATGCACAGTTGCTAGCAGAGCAAATTGAAGTACAGGAAAGGGTTCACAAAGAACTTCTCTGTGACGGTCATAGAAGTGAAGATGGAAGACCATCTCCCATAGCAGGTGACCCAACTAGAAGAAGTAATCCAGCAACTCCAACAACGCATCACAGATATGGAGCTCCGCAACATGCCCGAGACCCCCCAAGAAATAAGAGATCTAAGAGAGGCCACTGCTTGAAGCGCAGTTGGCCGATTAAAAGCCTTTGCCTTGGAATGCAAGAAGTTGAGCGCTAGAAGCGCCCAGACTTATGAAACCCTCACAGAGAATCCAGAATTGCAGACATTGGAGGCATAGCTTCAAGAAGCAAAGAAGCATGCAGACACGCTACAGGCGCAGATAAAGACTTTGACCCCAGTCGAAAGAGTGAAGAGGTTCGCAGAACAACGCACAACCCAACAATAGGTACATACGCTGCAAAGTAAAGTGATGGAAGTCTCCCAACAAATTCAGCCAATCCAAGAAAAGGCATGCCAGCGGTTCGCTGAAATTGAAAGCCAGGGAGATGAACTCGAACAGGTTGTCATCACTGCAGAACAACACCTAGAAGGACCACTCAATGACACAGTGATCCAGGAATTCACTGAGCAAGAGGTTGTCGCACTACAACAGGTCAAAGAAACTCAAGCCAAGCTCGAAGCATTCGAGGCAGAATTGATCAGACCAGAGTGACTCGGGACGAGTCGCAGGTGAGTGTTGGGGGCCTATTGGCCCTTGACCAAGTTTTGAAGAATACTTGGTCATATTTGACCATTTTTGGGACTTTGATAGCTTGTCAAAGATGGAGCGCAACGCGAAGCGGAAATTAGAGAAACTAGACCTATTTTTGGGTCCCTTTAGGGTTTTGGCTTAATGTAATGGGAAAGGGATGTCAGCCCGTGGGTTCACACATGTTTAGGCCCATTTTTGTAATCTCTAAATAGATACTTAGGCAATGTAAGAAAGGAAAAAGGGGAGAGTAGTACATCTATGTGATGTATAGTTGATGGCTTAGTGCTAGGACTGGATCTGTGTGATCGGATGTATCTTATAAATGCTCTATGCATGATTGTGAGAAGCTCGCAAGTTGTTTTGTGCTAAACTACAAGGAAGAAGGATCTAGCATGTTGCGTAGATCTTCTGTCCTGTGCAAAGCAAGGATTGTTGAAGCTCTGTGTTGTAATTGCTTGACTAAGCTAATAAAGAAGAAGATCTTGTGGACATAGCCCTAGGGTGGGGGTGAACCACGGTAACTGTGTGTATTGTGCTCTATGCTTCATCCTAATGTGTTTATCTCCTTCTTGGCTAAGTGCTTGATGTGATTAAATAGATTTAGTTATGCTTTATGCTTCTGAGATATGAATGAATGTTAGATATGATATGTAAGATGCTTAGTGCTTGATATGTTGAACCTTATCTATCTTGTTGTGGCTAAGTTCTAAATGATCTTAGATCTAAGTACTCACTGCGATACTCTGTGCTATCTGCGAAGTGATGTAAGGGTTGAATATTGATGGATAAACCCTGCTAGATGATTTCTAAGTGCTATAATCACATATCTGTGTTCCAGCTAAGGTTGCAGACATATGAGTCCTGCAACCACCCCTGCCTCTACCTCAGGTGAGACTTCATCTACTTCACAGGTGTTGTCGAAAGGGCCAGTAGTTAGGGTTTTTTTGGTGCGCTCTTGAGCGTTGAACCCTGGGTCTGCCCCTGTGCCACCAGGGTATATGGTCTAAATTCAAATACAAAAGTCATAAAGCTATAAAGCTAATAGATTGTCATTGTGGATCAATGAGATGTCCACCTCCTTATTAATTAATTGGGCTAACATGTTACCCATAAGGGTCAAAGAAAGTCTCACCTCTTCATTATTGTACTGGGTTTTATTTTCCACTACTTAGTTAGTTGGGTAGTTAGATCTATTATTATAATAATAGAGACAGATTTAATGATCTCTTTCTATTATTGGATTGGGTTTTATTTTCCACTACTTAGCTAGTTGGGTAGTTAGATCTATTATATTAATAATAGAGACTTATTTAATGAGCTCTTTTTAACTTTGTTCAATGGACCATTTTGTAATGCTATATAAATACCTAGCAAGCCTTCTCATAATATCAAGTTACTTATTTTGGCTTCTCTTGTATTTTCTATTGTTCATTGTGAGATTCATTAGCTATGAGTGATTTACTAGTAGTTAGTTTTAGAGGTGAGAATCTTCTTTGAACCTCACCTCCCAAGTACTTCATTTACATGTTGTTTTTGTCCATGCTTCTTTTTATGCAAGATTGCCATTTCTAATCTCCTCCTCTCTTGACATTCAAGCCATCCAGATCTTAGCCCCCGAAATCCGAATCATTCATATGTTCACATTGGTTGCCACATCTCATAGACCCCCAATTGACAATCATAATTTGAATTTTTTTAATATCATGGATAGAGCAATTTGTTTCTTGAGTTATGCAACAATGAATGAAATTATGGGCTCTACCATGGTCGGTTAAGACCATGACCTTCTAATGCTTAATAAAATTTACCAACTTTAATCTCTAAAGAGAGGAAACATTGGTCAAGGCATGAAGAGGGATTTTTTGGGTTCTTTACCTTGTCGATTAGGAAGAAGAACATCCTCAAGTGGGTGGTTATTAATTTAATCTAGTAGAAGTACTACTCCTAATTGAGTATTACTACATTGATGAAATTTTCAAATTCCTAATATTGCAAATTATGTTGGATTTTTGTTGCATGTGCTACAAAAGATGAGGTTTGCAAGGTCCTGAGGACAACAAAGTGTCAAGTGCTATAACTCTCTGATATACCTAAGGGTTTCCATCAATAGTACTTGGCCAAATATTTCACAACACTAAATAAAGAGGATAGATTGTACCCTTAGTCGTACTACCTGATTCCTTGGTCCACAAGAGTCGTCACCTCGAGTGTTGTTCTCTATGTACTAGAGAAACACAAAAATTGATAGGTTTATGCAAGGCTAGTTTTAGGTGCACATAGGGGGCTTCTAATATCTTTAAGGGTACATGGAAGGAAATTCCATACATAGGTGTTCTCAGATGTGATAGTACTTGAAGGGGTACCAACAGATGTTAAAGGGTGTCCAACCAAGTGATGCCACTTGTGTTTTCTATCTGTACTCTTCCCCAATCACATGTTTACCCACTCAATGACATTTATCTATGTTGTTTAAAGACATCCAAACATGTCTCTACATAAAAAAAAATCTAAAATTTGAGCATGCTAGCACAAGAAAGTTCTTGGATACCACTTGTGATGTTCCTTGATAGTTGAAACAAAATATTCAGAACAAGATAAACAAAAATATAATTACAAAAAGAAAATAAATAAAACCAAAGTATGGATACAACAATCGTAAGCAAATTTTAATTGATATTTGGATTTGAGATCAATGTTCACTTGCCTCTTCGAGGGATTAACCTCCAACTAAGAAAAGCACTAAATGCAACAATATTCACTTGGAAAACAATTACATAGATTTTTTTACCCTATATAGTTTATAATTGACCAAAACTCTAACCACTTAGTGGACATCTATTAATAAGGCATCAACTACTAACTAGTGAATCTTCTTTAATGAGGTCAACTTCCATTTATTGATTTCACACTCTACTACCTTTTGGTCCTTCTTTAATAGACATTGATCCAATACATTAAGTAACAACCTATCTCCTAACTAGGGGAGTTAGGGTGGAACCCTAATAAAATTATTGCTCTCTAAATAGGTTTTGAGGCAAATTAGTGATAAGTCACATAAATAAACATCTCACGATAAACTCCCTTTCAAGTTCACATTACTAGATCTCAAGCTAAAAGCCCTAAAATTACGTGACACTAGAGACTCAATTAAATTAAATATAAGTCCACACTAAACCCTCACTTAGGTACCTTGTAGTCATTTTAGTTTCAGAAATAGTAGACATGAAAGAAGAGGTCCCTCTTTTGAGAATGCATCATTCTTCAATAGTGATTAATCAACGCATCTTGGTTGCTCTTGAGGTCTGATTGATGTCGGTGTGGGTCTTGAGAATAACTTCATTCAATATAACACAATATAATAACATCCAAATATGGCCCCAAGGGTTAGCTCAAACGATGATGAGCTAGATGTGAGATCTACCCCCCAAGTTGAGGAGGTCAATGATTGGACTCTCTTAATCCACTCGAGGTTAGGTGCTTAAAATTTAGGTATCGATTATTTATGACATTTACCATCTGTGATCACAAGAAAGTACTCAAGGTTTTCCACATGGTTCCTTGGAAAAAAAAAAGAGAAATAACCTCCAAATATCATTAGTATTCACAACAATCATAGATGTCTAAAAACAACTTCTAAATTGCTCCTGATATCTAACCCTAGTGAATGTAGGTCTAGAAGTTAAAGCATCACCATTTCATTTCATAAATAACCATGGGCACCATTTGAGTATAACATCATGAAATAATTGTAAACAAAATCAACATTCAACAATCATTATCATCATCGCATAATCAAATACATAATATCAAAGTACGAAGGTCTTGGTTCAACTATCTTGATCCTCTCAAGGTTAGGTGCTTGAAACTTAGGCACCAACAATTTACCCCATTTACCATCCACGGATCAAAAGAAGGTATG
Organism: Picea engelmannii; assembly: GCA_009831015.1. Taxonomy (NCBI): domain Eukaryota; kingdom Viridiplantae; phylum Streptophyta; class Pinopsida; order Pinales; family Pinaceae; genus Picea; species Picea engelmannii. The sequence goes on from ML819546.1 coordinate 96,261, forward strand.
TAAAGGGTTTCCCACAATATTTTCCTTGTAAAAAAAGAGAAATAACCTCAATATCATTAGTATTCATGACAATCATAAATGTCTAAAAAAAACTTCTAGGTTGCTCTCAACATTGTCAATGGAGGCCTTTAAGTTAAAGCATCACCATTTCATTTGATAAATACCATGTTCATCATTTGAGTATAACATCATGAAATAATTTTAAACAAAATCATCATTCATCATCATCATCATCACCAAAGAAACATCTCGATAAATGTCAACTATGACACATCATGGAAAACATAATAGTAAATGCTAAAGTTATGATGGGGTGTTACAACTTCCCCCTCGGAGAAGTTATCTCCTTGAAGCTCAACAATGAAAAGATAACAATAAAGCTTCCTCATCTCATAAGCTAACTCCAAGTGTCACTAGCCTTATGTATGATGCCTCTAGCTAATTTTGACCCACTCTATATATCTATTCTACCACTATTGTTGTCTAATACATACGACATCTATGGTCTATATGTGGAACTCCCCTATAGCTTCCATTTGAATATCATCATAGTCCAAAAAATCACTAGCATTATGTATGTATTTTTTAATAGACAAAATACATAATGAACAACTAAATGCGGTGGAAGAGCCAATTTGTAAGTCACTATGTTATTCTACTCCAAGACCTTGAGTGGTTCACAATACCTTGGTGCTAACTTCCTCCACTTTCCTAGCATCAAGGAACTCTGCTTTGGTTTCACTTTGAGAAACACTTTCTCACCAACATGAGAATTCTTCTTTGGCCTCTTCTTGTCCACAATTTTTTTGTCTATCCTATATGGCTTTTATGTTCTCATGCACTTGTGTCCTCTTCTTGTCCACATAATTTTTTTGTCTATCCTATATGGCTTTCATGTTCTCATGCACTTGTGTCATTATACCTTCCATCTCCTCCAAAGTCACACTGCCATAAGTTCTCCTTACCACCAAGGTATCCCTACTCACATGTGAGTTACGCTTTCACCCATACAAGACTTCAAAAGGACTCATCTTCAAGGAATGGTGTTAACCATTGTTGTAAGCAAATTCTAAATGAGGAAGATAATCCTTCCAACTCTCTACTTGGTTCATCACATACACGTGAAGGATGTCTTCAACCCTCAGTTAACTCTTTATCCCTAACCATAGATCCATGGATGGTATGTTGTACTAAAGTTCAATTTAGTACCTAAGTCCTTCCAAAATTTATAAGTAAACTTTGGATCTCGGTACGACACAATAATATTTGTAACTACATGCAATTTGACCACCTCTATGATAAAGTTGTGAGCAATATCTCGTGCTTGATAAGTATAAGTAGTCTTCACTAGTATGAAGTGATCTACTTTCGATCAGCAATCTATCTACCACCACAAAGATATAGTGATTAGTTTGGGGATGTTCTCGACAATCCACTGATGGAAATTGAGTAATACTTGGAAACATGTCATCTGTATGATTAATCCTTAGTTCTTTTCTTTATTGGTGTTATGGGCTCTGGTTTTAATTTATAACCTGTTGCTTTGGTTCGCTTGTTTCTGTATACAATTTCAAGCCGATCATTGCGTTTGGATTATGATATTCAATAGAAATAATTGATATATCCATTCTTTCATCTTTGACCTCCTAAAACACATTTGTTTGTTGCTCCCTAATGACGGCCTTTGCATTAAAGGCCAAAAACGTTGGACTAAATAAATTAAAACACAGATTTTCCTCTTTCCTATAAATTAAAACCTTGACTATATGAGAAATTGGAATTAAGTCCTAGCTAGTATCCTTTCTTCATGCTCACATATGTCCTTTGATAACCTGAGTGACTAAAGTAAGAAGCATTACGTGCCTCGTAACTTCTTAAACTTCCACTTGCTTGGAACATGAACATGATTTCCGTGTCCACACAAAGAACCAATCTGGAGTTTAAACAAGATTTCCCATGTAAACCCATGAATGTATCTCTAAATGAGATGAGGCTCGGCCCAACTATGAACAGCTTTTGAAATTGAACATGCATCTTTAAAAAGGAGAGAATAAAATAGTATAAGATAAAGAACTTTAGTATATTTGGTCATAGTTTCCACAAATAAGGCAGGATACAAGTAACAGAGAAATTCAATCTGAAATGTATAAAAATTGCTTATAACCAATAGTAAACAACCTAGCATTCATTTATAGCATAAACAGCTCGATGGATTTAGATTATGCAAAATCTTCGTCCATGTCCAACTCTCAAATGAGAATAAATCCAGTGTTCTATAGTTCAAATTTCAAATGAAAAAACATATAAATGCCCTCAAGCATTTATTACAATTGACAAGATCTCTTGCCTCTATGCCACCACCTTCCAATGTGGAAAGGCTAAGCCAAAATACGCAGGAGGAATGATGTCTCTTAATCATGCTTTTGTCACAACTATGTACAGTTACAGTCTATAGACAAAGAATAATAATGAATGGCCAAAAAATCCATACACCGAAAGGGGCCTACAAAAGGGTGAATCGAGATCTTCTATGCTAAACTTTTGATTCACATATCAATATTCAGTTGCTGGATGCGCAGTTGCTCATCAATTGCTACACCTGCAACTGCAACTCCAATCAAAAGCCTATGCAGGCAGCTTAGCAGGTTTGATAAATGCCACAGAGTTGTACTCGGGCGTTGAGTACTTCTTAAAGACTGTATTTAGTTTGCTTTCTTCTGAACTCTGGTGGAATGCTACCATCAGTTTTACACATTCCCTGCACAATTCAAAAAGGAGAAAACCCTCTCCAATGTCAAATGCAAGCAAGACACATATGTTTGTATTATATACTGAAATCCATACCAAAATCAAATGACCACCTTCACAGTGCCTTTGTTTTTCACAGCATGAATTGGATCTAGATTTTTTGACACTCATTTTCTTCCAATCAATAATAAACACTAAAGACAATAGGAAACCAAAGTGGATCGTCCACAGAGCTTACTTGAGGTCTGTTTCAGAGTAGCCTGAATGGGCTTTAAGTACATGACTCCAGACAGGCATCTTTTGCAAAGTGCATCCAGCAGTGTAGACTGCAGCAGCAGCAAGCATCGATGGGGGGAACTTTATCATCACGTATTGCATCAAGCTCAGTTCCGTCAAGAAGAATACCAAATTTGCCATCTGACCATTAGATCAAACATCAGAGCAGGAAAAAAAATAATAATCTGAATTTAAGGTCAGCAATAGAGGTCAGAATCTAGATAAGGCCTTGCCTCTTCATCAGAGCCTGCAGCTTTGAGGAACCGGACAAGGAATACATATGGAGTTGGGACTGTGAGATGAAATTTCAGTTTGTTCAGCATTTCCTTCTCCATAACCAGTACATGTTTCCTCTCATAATTATTTTCTAAGATGTCAAGAAATTCATCTACCTGACACAAATCGAAGGAAACAAAGTATAAGCAAGACTATGGAGTCTGAAGCAAAATGTACAACATATGTTCTTTAACCATTAATAAAACCCCCACCTTCGGAGCCCAAATTTCCTCATACTTGGAAGCTAGAAGCATTGCAGTGGTACCCACTAATTGAAAGTTGTTCCGTGATACACGTTGAATAGAAAGATATCTATCAAGAAGATTTATGGTAAGATACAAAGTCTCTGGCATCAACCCAAACCTGTAATGTACCTGCAAATTTAGGTGCCGAAATCAATGATAATTAACTATAGAAATCTTCATTGTAACTGGTTAACATAATTGTTACCAATGAGAATATATGAAGAAGACACCAGACACCTCAATCAACCAATTTATCAAGACTGCACTCACCTCAACCAACCAATTTATCAAGATTGCTCTCATTTTTCCATTAATATCCCGTTGTCTGGGCATATAGTCTGGCACACAGCTCATGTGCTGCAAGCAGATGCAACAAAAGCTACAAATTTCAAAATCCAATTGCGTTTGAAAAGCCCCCAACAAAGAGATCAACCTAATATACCTCTGTTCTGCGATAGAACTTATATATATCCTCAACATATTCAATCACTGCCAATTGATTATCAAGGTCTCCTCCATCAATGTTTGGCAAGGGGTCCTCCTCTGCCTCAGGCATTTCATCATCAAATCCAAAATCATGTAAGGCCTGAAATCAAAGCTTATTAGACTCTTTTATGGTATGTCAAGATGATAGTTTCCACAAAAGGAAAAACAGGAGCATCATGAGCAACTTACTACTGCAGTTCGAGATGTCAGAGATGCCGTTAGTGACCGAGGCTTTGCTGTTACTAATCGAGGTTTCTCTTTATTTCCTGCAGCTCCAGCATTGCGATTACAAGCTGGTTTTATCCTGTGTGGTTGTTCAATAATAACGCAATCATCTGATTTATCCACAGGCACTGCAGTTGTGGGAGGAATGTCCTTGCTCTTTCTAGTCCTCCTTTGATTGTTCGCCCGCACAACCTCGGCCTTTGGAATGACAACCGGTGCTTGAGTTTGCTGGGAATAAAAATGAAAACGGCATAAGAGAAAGGAGCAGCAGAACATGGAATCCACAAAAAAACATAGGATCAAGATGGTTACGTAAATTACATTATTGGCAGCAAAGATGCCCTTGTTTGCAGCAGCCTGTGCAATTAATTGAGCCCCAAAACTCCTACAAACAAATTTCCCACAAGTTTAATAAAAGGATGGAATGGACTAAACAATTAGATATCTTCTCTACATAATAACGCCCTAGAATCCACATCCCTACATACTCGAAGCAATGGGTTGCTAAGCCATGATGAACTAACCTTGTAATAGGGCGAGAGACCTGAGCCAGAGGTTTCCTCCTGTAAATAGAAATAGAATCAGATCGAATTTTTTCCCATACATGTATGTAATTTGACTCTCTCTGTATTTGTATTCTGAAGATGGTTCATTTCCTTACATGGTTCATTTCCTTACATTAGGGTTTCAGAGTTTAAATAACAACGTACCCATTGACCCCTTCCTTGGTGACATTTACACCGGCATCCACCACAATGTTACCAATATCTCCCAAAGCTCTCCTATTGTTGTTGGCTCGTGATACTCTCTGGTTAGGGACCACTGCTGCAGAAACTAGTTTTACTTTAGACAAAGATAAATTAACAATCCAAGTTAGAAGGAAAAAATGAGGTATTTTAAGTCTTCAGGGATGAAGAACAGCATACCTTCACTTTTTGCAGCAGCCATTTTTGTCTGAGTAAATCTTTTTGCAGCAGCCATGTTTGTCTGAGTAAGAACACCAACCCTAAAAACTGCAGAAGCGTCCCTCCCTGTCTGCGAAAGTTAATCCCCAGAGCAGAGCGGAGAATATCTGCGAAAGTTACTCCCCAGAGAAGAGCGGAGAATATAGCAAATCGAAATAGAAGTACTTTGTAAGTGTAACGGTTCTGGAGTGTATTTATACACAAAGCTACAGCTACGTATCGTTCGAAATCCAAGGGAGAATGCATCCCGACGACTTAGTTCCCCTCGAAATGGGGAAGCGTTCCACCATTTCGTATTTGTGGAGGGGGTTTTAGTGCAACAGTAACATGGCCAGCCGTATAGTATATTAAGGATTTGGATAATAAAAAGTACGAAAGAAATAAAATAAAATAATAAAATAAGAGTTTTTTTGGTGATATATATGTTGGATTGAGTTAATAAGTGGATAAATTTTATTTTATTTTTATTTTTGATGAGGTAAATTTTTTTGGATCTATTCATTTTTGTTAAAATTTCAATGTTTTGGCTGTCTTAAAATGGAATATGAGGTCGAAGGTCAAACTCTTATAGTAAAAGTTTTCATCAATTAAGTGGAATTATAACTCATGACATAATTCCTATAAGATTTGTGAAAAAAAATAATATTAAAAAAGAGTTGGGGTTGTCCAATTAAACTTACTCCATAAATGTTTACCATTGGTAGCTCAAAAGCCCCACCATTTATATCCATTTAACTATATTAATAAATATATACAAATCTCATAACTATACATAAGAGAATACTCTTAGTTGAAGGTCAAAGCATATATTATTAGATTAAAATATTTAATGTCTTGATGAGAATGCACATGTCTAGAATTGAGATCGTTGTTGGGTATGCATAGTGGATTTCCATAGATGGAGCAGTGGTGCCGCAAAGGATGACAATCAAACAAACAATTAGATTATGATTTAAAATCTTAGAGCACCCAACATGCAAATTAAGATATCATATCGCAGATCCAATTCACATAACTAGTGTGTTAATTAAACGATGAACTTCATGAGATTGCATGCATAATGCTTCAATGAGCTTTCATCATTGCTCATAACCTTTGGATCAAATTTATTTTCCTCACAATGCAAATGGGAGTGCATGTTGGTTAAGTCTTAGCAACACTTACAAATAGGTAGGAACAAAACACTCCATCTCAACTTGGGTTTCCATTGCATGAGTAGTTTCCATATTCTCTTCTTCATTCCTTGTTTCTTTTCCTTCTTCTATTTTCATATATCTCCATTCATCTTCTTGTTTCTTTTTATCTTCTCTGTGAAAGTCATCCCCCCAAGCATCTTCCCAAAACAAATGTTTTCCCAATTAGTAATCTCTTTTATTAAACCTCTAATAGCATTCACCAAATAACTATGGCCAAACCTTTAAAAACTCACCAACTGGTGCCCTTTAATCCATGACCATAAATATAATTAAAAGCCACAAAAATTGGGCCCATTCATCTTAATTGTTGTCAAGAAAATATGTGGACAATACATCATGGTACCTTCTCTAAAAATGGCACTATAGCATCCCAGTTTTAATCCTCGTGAATTGTAATGTAATTGTACATATGTTAAATAAGTTGGTGAGAAAGTATGTTTTGGGTCGAAGAGCCTATACTGATCAAACTCCAAAAATTCTAGCATTGTAAGCTATACATACATTGATTAATTAAAAATATATTGTTGGCTATGATATGAGAGGGGCGATAATGTTGGGGGGCTATGATTCCACGAGAGAGGGGGTCTAAAATGGGGGGGTCCAAGGGGAAATTTCACATGCCTAAGAAACCCAAGCTACTTTTCTAAATCATTTCGTTATTAATATTTACCTCCTTTGACTTATCAAACCAATCATTGAATGCATGTAAGAGGTTGGTGGGCAAAGTCATCTCACTTAGTTATTGAAGAATGGGCTAAAGTACATGCTTGTAAGAGGTGGATGAAAGAGTCATTTCACCTAGTTATTAGAGCATGGACTGAATACAATCTTTTTGGGGAAATGTAAGAGTCAACATGCATGGAGAAGAAGAAAAGAAAATCTGAGTATAGAGAGAGGGGAGTTTTTATAGCTAGGTATAAGAGGGGAAAATGAGAGTTTAGTGTTGGAAATGGAAGGAATACGTAGTGGATATGGAAGACAACTTGTTGGAGATGGAATTGCATGGATAATTGGGTTATTATGACTGTAAATGATTTTTTGTTGAGGAAAAATTGCTCAAGAGCCTTGAGAAGGTTCTTGTGAGCACTCTTATTGCAGTTGATATTCGTGGAGTCCCCAAATGACATATTTCCTGGCCAACTTGTGTTGGATCCCTAGAGGGAAGTGGGATAGTTTGAGGGGCTATGTGGTAGAGAAGGGGATCACATTAATTGGTTGTGTAAGCTGAGGGGAAAGAGACTTGGTGGATTGGAATTGTTGTAGGAGTTAGTATTTTGGGTATTGGGATGTTGTGTAGACAATAGCCAGCGTTAGGAAGCATTCCTTCCTTGTGGACTCATAGCCATAGCTTGGGGGTGGCTTGTTGTTGAGAGAAATAGAATATTAAAGTCTATGGTTGGGAGGAGCGTCCCTCATATGCAACCCGTTGGTGTTTTCCTTAAATATAAGTGTTCGTATCTCCGTGTTTGTCTAAATGTTGTGTTTCACTGTTGTATTTTAGTGTTTTTGAATGTTGGGTGTGGTTAATAATATGCATTCACCTTTTTTAAATTATCGATAGTTGTGTGATAACTTTATCTTGTTGCATGCATGTAGTTTTTAATGGGTATCAAAGTATTTCATTTTTGTTGGTAACGAGTTCATTACAGGATGGTATCAGAGCCTTGGTTGCAACATTGGGCCTTCATGGGTGTTTATGGACAAATTTGTTTATGTGGACACAAACCGATCTTGTTAGTTTGGGAACCAAAAACTAGAACAAAACAACACAAAACATGTTTCTTGTTGATTAAGGTTGGTTGTCATTGATGTCAACCCTTGAAGAAAGTCTGGTAGCGAATTCTGTTAGCACAAAGGTTTGGGTAATGGACCCAAGGTTGTTTCATGTATAATGGCATGAGTTTTAATATATTTGAAGGTAATACTATTCTATATAGACAGTACATGTCATGTCATTTATGGTGGTATGTGGAACGTCGCATAACTCCTCACGGTTTGAGAGTTATGGCCTTATGAAGTTGGAGGACCCTCATATGTTGGCTTGAAGCCCCAAAAGGTCAAAGAAGTCAAAGAGCTTGCAAAGAAGAAATTGTTATTTAAATGATAAAGTACAGTGACAAAGTCAAGAAGGATTATTTAAATAATAAAGTGAAGTGACAAAATCAAAGAATATTATTTAAATGATAAAGTGAGGTGACAAAGTAAAGGAGAAATATTTAAATGATAAAGTAATGGAGAACTTTCTAATTATGGAAAGTGGTTAACCCTGAAAATGAGGAAAATAGGTTAAGTGACCTATAAATGGTTTAAGTGACCTAGAAATGGGTTAAGTGACCTGGAAATGGGTTAAGTGACCTAGAAGATGGAGAGTATAAATAAGAGGCAAGGCTCTCTCATTTTATATCACACTTGAGAACATTGAATATCTATAGGTGACTGAGGTAACCAAAGGATATCTAAGCCGAATTTCAGAGGGAAGGTGAAGAAAAGAAGGCCATAATTCAAGGGAGGATAAATTCTTTTGATGATGCTTTCTAAGGTATGTTATTTACAGGTCATCTCACCATTTTCACAATAACTTTTTTTCTAGAATGATTCAGACCGTGAATTGATATTTCATTGAGGAAACATATCCAAGTATCTGTGATAAAAAAATTCATCTTGTGGGTCATTGTATTTTTGGAGTTACACTTTGTGGAAAATAGGGTTTGTGGCTAGTCCTGAAACTAGTCTAAAACAGGTGTTTCGGGTAAAAACGTAATAACTTCTTCATAATAGATCCAAATTCAGTAAGACAAAATGTGTTGGTTAGAGTACAGTCTGTAGTATGTTGTGTAACATTTTCAGATCAATTCAACAAACAGTTTGTGCGGGGCACGCTCTACAATGTCACTCTCTAGAATAAGCCAAAATTCAACAAGGTATGCCATTTTTTCTATAACTCCTTTTATGAGAGGTTGCAAGTAGTGACACCTAGAGGAATTGCATAAAACACACTGAAGAACATTATGTATCATTTTTATATATTTATTCATTACAGGTACATAGTTATGATTATTTCAAGTTAGGGTTCTTGACTAATCCAAAACTAGTCATGTGAGACTAAATAAAAGTTTGATGAAAATGATAGTCTTTTGTTTTTAAAGTTAAGTAAGGTTTGTAGGTATGTGATAATATACACCAGGTCTATTACAGAGTTACAAATCATATTTGGATGATGAAATTGATGAGGGATTTTGGTTAAGGTACATGGTTGAGACAAGTAGTTGATGAGTTGGCACATACATGAGGTGTATAGTTGATGATGTTGGTACAT